>JACXSJ010001227.1:0-107009 GCA_014851325.1 Pentalonia nigronervosa | reverse complement strand
GGCACTCCAAATTGTTTATTTGTGTATGCCCCAAATGGACAAACAAAGAATATTGTTTACTCAAATGTGTTGGATTAATAATAAAGAATTTGGAAAAAATATATGATTTTTATTGCATTTTTGTGTTGGTGCTGCGAAGCGCACAGGGGTCGGCTATTAATTATAATAAAACTAATTTTAACTATACAACCTACGTGCTTTTATTTTTGTTTGAAAGTTCACGTCGTTAATTTGAGGAATATTGCTAGGGGATCGAAAAAAGAAAGAAGGTAAATAATAAGCATCTGATTTAAGAATTTCATTTAGAGAAAGCAATAACTGCACACGGGCGAAGCCGGGTTATTCAGCTAGTATATATATATATATATATATATATATATATATATATATTTTTAAAACTTAATATTGTTACAAAAGATAACGTCACTATGGCCTGTGAGGATGTTTGAAAAACTCCGGACACTTCAAATTTGAAATCCTATGTAAGCCTAATTTAGAAAAAGTAGCATATGTGATTTTTATACTAACCTGTAGTATATATTACATAAGAACAATCGGGTCATGTCGTTTGAATGTGGTTGGTAATTGATTACGACAGGTTATATTATTATATTATTTCAAGCATCTATAAAATATGTATAGGTACGCCTATTATAATAATGTAAATATTGAGTTAAAATCGTATACCCTTTGATTTTGTGAAGATAATTTCTAGCTTCCTTTGGCGGGTTTCAGGTTTAGTTCATTATCGTTACAAACCTTATTCTCAGTCCAAATTCGTAGAACAATACCATAATATTGTATTTAGGTATATATCTACACGCAGTGGTTCTTTAAACGTGTTTTTTTTTTTGTGGTAGTGTAACTTTTTTGTACACCTATCAATATATATTTTTAATACTTACCATATTCTGAAGTGGAAAGTTTTTTGGAAACGTTGATCAGCATTGATTATCATTAGTTTAAAAAAAAATATTGGAATGAGATGTTAGGGAGTGCACTGTAAAATTTTGTATAGATGCACCTATTTTAACAATATAATCTATATAATTATATTGTACTTATGTACTATTGTCCGTTTATCCTAATTCGTTGACGTTGATAAGCAGTTCGATATTCATGGTGTACATATCAACAATGTCAGAAAATATTTTGATTCAAAATAATTTGCGTGTACCTTGCCGGGCTTGTTATTTTCACGTATTTACCCCCATCCACCATAATCTACATTTTGAAAATTTTTTTTCGTTAATAATTAGGAAATATTTATTCGATTCTTGTAAATTCCTGCTCTATCCATACTTTCTTGGGTGAGACTAGTGTAACGTAGCCTAACCTATGAACGAGTTGGTCGGATTTAACATAATTGGATACGTTTTTCCGTGGCATCATATTTGTCGATTCCGATCGATTATACAACTACGGAATGGTCAAAACACGACGTCCCGATATAAAAACATACAATGACGCATTAATCTTATATTTTTTGTCGTTATTTTAACATCTATCTCTATTGGAATTTATGTAAGGCAAAAAAATCACATCGATCCGTTGTCGTATAATAACGCGATTTCTCTCGCCGGACTTCGTGGACGCGTGCGTGTACCGCATAGTAATAATAATAATAATAATACTTGTATACTTTTTATTATTGTTATTATTTCCATACAGTAGCTGCAACGGTTTGTCAACTAATGAAAAAAGTCGATTTTCGCCTACGAATTCTATAATATAATATACGAATTACCTATACAATATTGTAATACTGCGTGCGGATGACCGAGCGGTTTCACGACGACCAAAACTTCAAGTGACTTTCATAATAGTATAAAACGCATAATACAAAACGTATAGTAAATTAGTAAGCATATAGTAATATTTTCATGATTCGTTCTTTCGCCACCGACCAGATGTATGAATAGACTATAGGTACACGGTGATGGCCATTGATGAGACCGAGCCAGAGCTTGTTTATTTATTTTTTGCTAACGAGTGAAAATTATTAAAAGTCACAGTTCTATAGTTATAATTGATCACTTTACTATGTATTATGATAATATTACAATGTCCAACGCACAGAATATAAAACACACGTTAACCATTTTACTTATATACTGTCGACATCATAAATATAAATATATATAAATGTGGACTTGGGGATAAAATACTTTTAAAAATTGTTTGTTATAGATATTAAATATATGATATTTATCTTCAGAAAAATTTGAAATTATGGCCAATGTTAAAATATATTGCATTTTTGTATGTATACATAACTGTAATAATTTTTTATAATTTACAACATAACAATAAGTATTAAATTCAATATTAGTATAAAATATTTAAATACTATACCCAAGTTTGGCGGTACATACTAACCTAACCATAAATAACTAGCAACTACTCCCAGTATTATAAAGAGTGTATCCAAGTTGTCTCAAGGGGTTTGTCTCACATATGACAACCAATACTGTAAGTTTTAGTCCGGACGTATTACACTTCTTTCCTCTATTCTAAATACACTCATCGCCAAAAATACTATCTAAAATTGTTCAATTTTTCCAATGGTGCCGAACCTATGTTGAAGGTCGATCACGGCCCGATATTTTTTGAAAATGTAGGATCCAGTGCAACGACCAGGTATGTCCACTTTTGAAAATTGTTCAGTAGAAGAAAAAATTGTTTAAATTATTAATATTTAACATATTTTAAATATTTATATTGAAAACATATAGCATTACTCTTTATTTATTAATAATATGTATTCAAATATTGCAGTTCAATATTATGACCATTAAATAGAAAAAAAATATTTTTTGCTCATAATTATTTTTTTATAACTTTCAATAAAAGCAAAAATATTTTAAATCATTAATAATTATGATAAATATTATATATTTATATTGAAAACATGTAGCATTCCTCTTTATGTACTGATAATATGTATTAAAGTTACTTTTAAATGATATCAAACCAACATATTCAATAGAACATATTCAACATCATTTAATAGAATTAATTATGGATTTGCTTTGTTTTTGCTCATATTTTTTCCTTTTTTAAACAAAATATCAATTAAATAGTTTATATTAGTTAAATGTATAAACTAAAATATGATTTATTTTAAATTTTTAGTAAATAATTTAAATTGTAATATATTTATTTTGAAAAAAAAAACATTAAATACAAATAACATATTTCATAAAATCTGCAAATTATTGTCAATAAGTGAATAATATATTCACAATTTACAACAAATAATGCTTAATGTGAAAATTCACATTAAAATAAAACTTAATAACTTTGGTATTGTAATATTATATTAACAATAGGTTAACAATATTATATTAACAACAAACTAATTTTCAATAAATTAACAAATGTTTGAATAAAACTATATGAATATTTAAAAAGAAATTATTAATATTGTACGTCTTATATTAATAAACAATGTCATTAATTTCAAATCAATAGTAGGTAACTATTGAGTTATTTTGAAGTCTTAATAAATTATTACTTATTATCAAATATAACATTAGTTTCTTACAAATAATAATAAAATAAAATTAGTCAGTTTTGGTGCAAAAATCATGTGTGTCCGGACATACCAGATTGCTGCACTGCATTTTAAAACCAGAAGTTTAAAACCAAAGTCTATTTTGCTAATATCACCGTATCTAATAATCGAACATACTTGTTTGATACACCGAAATGCGAAGCATATTTTCCTTATTTTAAATCCACCATAAAAACGATTTCTTGAAAATGTGGACTTACCTGGTTGTTGCACTGGACCTCTCAAATGTAGAATGGAGTCACTTTATATTTTTACTATACCTACGGTACGCCATTGGGATTTGGAACCAATATTTAGATATTGTGGCCTTTTTAAATATTTTTTTGTCCGACTACATTTTTAGAAATTTGGCGCCATTGTTCTTCACTATTATTCTATCTGTTTAGGATATTATACTTATAAATAACTTATAATATATATATATACATCTTATAATCGAGTTTTAATTAATGTCACGGCATTATAATATAATATTATGTTTTTATGACCTTTACTGGTTATTACTTATATATATACCTATATATTTTATTTCAAGAAATTCTAACATATTATTTGAATATTACACATAATTGTTGAGCTATAATACTCGTAGTTTTATACTGGTAATTAAGAAAAAAAACCCGTTAATATTGACCTGAGAACTTAAGGGACATTTTTAAGACACACTTATTGGAAAACATAACAAATTCAGCAATAAAATATATATAAACGACGATAACTTGTAATTATACCCAAATGATATATTTTTAACTGCATACTGTAATGTTTTATTATTATTATTATTATTACTGTTGTCAAGAGTATAAGAATTCTATAATTGTGGTCTTAATTGTAGGCCCTGTGTTTTTCATAGATATAATAAAATATAATGGAAAATCACACTTTGATTAAGTGGGTGGCGTTCTTTTAATCAAAGTTGGTGTTGTATCCGTCTTAACAAATATATAACACGGCAAATTTGTATTCGGCAGTTCTAGTTTTGTGTAGTGAGCTTAAATGAATACATTATATTCTATTATAATAGAGTGAATTAACCTATTATCAAATTTTAAGGTTGGAATATTATTTGTGTTTTCTCATGGTTTTTTACGATATTTTAATTTTTAAGAAAGTTATAAGTATGTAAAATACTTTAATTTGAAAATTCTCACAACTTGTTTATAAATTAAAATATTGTAAAAAAAAAAAATCAGGCGAAAACACAGATACTTTTTTAACCTTTAACTTTGTTATAATATGTTTATTCAATCTAATATTAAAGTTTCCTATACATAATTGGAACTACTGAATATTAATGTTATGTACTTATTGAATCGTGGAAATTCTTCCCCACAACTGTTTTCGGTGTAATAGGACATCCCCCCCCATTTTTTTCAAAAGTTTACTATTTAATAATATCATATTATTATTTAATATGAAATTATTTTTTACCTATTATTTAATATTTCAAAATATTTTCATAAATATAATAAATTATAGATGTATATTTTTGATCAACTGAACTACTTGAATCAATAAAATAATTGTAATATTTAAAAAAATGGTCTAAATAAAATATAATAGTACTAGTATATTGTAATAATTAGTAACATTGAAATCTAAAATTGTAACCAAAACCCAATCAATTGCTAGGTTGTCAAAAAATAATAATTTAGACTATTAAGATAACATTCTTATACAATTTTAAAACAAATAATAAAAGTGAAGGTTTTAATAATAAATTTAATAGTTTGATAAGAACTCAGCATTCAAATATTTGGATGTTCGTTGAAGCACTTCAGACATCGAATTCTCAAGCAATTATTAAACTGTTAAATATCCAAATATCCAAACTGGTACAGTTTTAGCAAAAATAAATAAATAAATAAATAAATAAATGTGAACAAAGGCTAAAAAATATGTGTTTAGAAATCAAAAAAGAATCACAAATCAAAGATTTTTTACATAATGCTCCTATTGTTTTTATGTCGAAATGTTTATCCATTTTTATTAATTGAAGGGGTCAGTGGATAAAGACGTTAACTGACATTTTTTGGAAAATCATTATTATTATACAAAATGACGCATCATGAGATATTACATAGGCTATATAAATATTAGAACAAAATAACTTATATTTATGAAGATATCAAATTGATAAAGGTATTATTTATACAATCTGTCGTTCTTGTTTTGTGGATTAAGGGATTATTGACTTATTGTATTATATCCCCTATTCTCATATTACCAGATAAATTTTCTATTTTAAACTTGGGCATTAACTACAGTCTACAGTCTTCAGTGCATAAGAAAGTTATTACCAAATACAAAATAAAAATATCATTGCGTTTTGTTTAGGTACGTTGTGCCCGTTGCTAAAACATCGTTGACTTTATTTTATTATTTTATTGTTATGTTGGCTATATTATAATATTATTTAATTTAATTTAAGTAATTGTGGTAAGTGTAAAAATTATTATTTTATTCAAGTGATTTGAAATCTAAATACATAGCTATTTCAGAATTTTTTGCATTGTTTATTTTGTTTGTGTCTTATGATAAATATGTATTTTCGTAGTAAATTATTAGTTGAAAAAGCCTTAAAAAATAATATTATTTATGAAGAAAGTGACAAGACTTCTAATTTCTGAATTAAATATAAAAAGAAAATAAAACTACCACAATTTTAGTGATACAGGTTAGTACGTACTTCAAATATTTTTATCCTACCATTCTTACCTACTGGGTATTATTAAATTGTATTTAATTATATTATACTTTGTTGTTTGGTCTCTTTTATAGACTCTAATTATATAAATAATTATTTAAGCGATGAATATTACTTTACAGATTCATTAAAAGAGAAAGACATTGGCTCTCGTGATGGTAGGTATATAGTATATTATTTCATGTAATATAGTATTAATAAGTTTAATATTTTTATTCTTAGATGAGTTGAACATAAGTCTTAAATCAAATGGTCCAGGGTCAATAAAAGCAAAATAGTAGAGTTCTTTAAAACAATAAAAATATTAAACATAATGTAAGACAAACCCAATAATTTCAAAACTGTATTTATTTAAATAATAATCTATTAATTAATACTTTTATTTTTATCTTATTTTTTTTTGTATTTTTCTTCGATTTGTATCCTTTTCTCGACTTTAACTGAATAAGACACAATTAAAATGGAAATACGTGTATAATGAATGTAATGCTAATGGCCTTAGATATCAAAGCAGAAATAATGTAAAAAATTTTAAGTTCGATAAAAAAAAAAAATTCATGTTTTTATAATACTTTTGTTATATATTTTTTATTTTATTTATATTAATTTATTCGGTAGATGAAGGTGTTAAGTTACTATATTAGGTATAGTTCTTTCTTGAGTAGAAGTGAAGTATAACATTTCAGAGTGTTGTTTATGACTTTAAAATATATAATTTTTGTTTTCAAAGAATTCTTAGCATTTTAACAGTTAAAAAGTTCCAAACGTTTATATATTATAAACCACTAAAACTGTCCTCCTGAATAATTACAAAATCGTGAATTATCACCTTTATCCTCTGACACCTTCAATTATTAATTATATTTTATTTAAATAATCTTTTATCTTTTATATATATAGGTAATCTTATTTCTTTTTATTATTTTAATTGTAATTTTTATCGTTTTAAGTATAGTTTAATCAATTAAAAATATAAACATTTATAATTTATTATATTTATGGAAATAAAAAAATGTATATATTTTATTTAAAAAAAAAAAAAAATGGGGAAAATGTCCTATTATATCGAAAACAGTCGGGGGGGGGATGTCCATTTACCGTACTTACTATGTTGTTCTGGTACGTTTGTAAGTCGGGTACCGACAACACACTTACGGGTGTGTTGCAGGTGTCCACATAAAGAACACTCCTCTATTCACGCACCTCCTGCTAAAATATTAAAACGTGATTTATGGAAATGAGTAATTTAATTTATAAAATACTTAAAGTGATAAAATCCGTGTATTAAAATGGAAAATGTAAAACTTTTTCGTCCTAAATACAGATAAACATAAAAAATATTACATATTTTAATCTTTAACAAAGTAATCATTTTTCGAAATCATTTAATAGGAAAAAATGTTTATACGGGGATGAAAATCTTGTAGGTATAGGTATAGTGACGTAATATTACGTATCGTATTTGGCGCGATCGACTGCCCGAGTATGTTTGTGCGTTATATTCATGGAGTGTCAACTATTTAGAGAATTCATATTGTGATTTTTTTTTTTAGTTTTACTGCTGCACGAGTTTATATTTTTTTTCTTTAGGTACGACAAAAGCCGGATGTTATTAAATGCGTGTTGTTCAAACAGATATCTCAAGTAAGTACCTACATCACGAAGATCTGACGTAGGCATAACGTATTGATGAAACTCGAATAATATAAAAAAAAAATCGTCAGATCTTCGTGATACGCACCCCGTATAACGACGTAGATATATTATATCGACCAACGAGAGACCAGCGTGTCTTGCGGCCGGGCTGCCTCGTCAAAAAAGGAAAACAATCATAATAAACGCCGGGCGATTAAAAACGGCCTCGTCTAATTTTCCACTCTCGTTTACGACCGTTTCGAGTGCACTCTCCTCGCGGGTGTCCACCCACGTTCCAATTATAAATACCATTATAATATACATAGCTGTTGCTATATACCCATTATATCGTGCCGCCGTTCGCGTCTCACACTCAGAAGAACGTTGCCCGTCTGCAATTGCGACCAGTCGTACGCTGAAATTTCTCGAATGCACTTGTTTCATAAAATAAAAACCGTTATAGAAAATCTGAGATTCCCTCGATTTTTAGTTGGTGTAGGGGTTTTCTATAGTAGCTTATATGAATCGCTCTTTGGTCTATATTTTACATTTTACGAGTAATTTTTATTCGAACGGCACGATTATTGTTGATATCCATTAGTTGACTGGAGAGTGATTAAGAACAACTTGTGTATGATGAGAAATCTCATAAAAAAAAAAAAAAAAAAATAGAAATGGTTTCTATAAAGAACTTGTCTAGATGGTCTTTGCTAAACTTATATATTTTTTTATTCAATTGTATCTTTCAAATGTTTGTATATTATTACACATTATTTTAGATTCTGATCAAAACGACGAATGTATTGGTTTTGCAATGATGTCTGTGTATATTTTAGTGTTTGAAATGCTGTCATTAGAATCAGTAAAAATACTCTTCTTTATCTTCATATTAATTACTAATAGTTTTACTATAATTTTCAAATGGATTTTCACAAAGCTAGTGTAAAATAAAACTTAATGTACAAGCTCTTAAACTATTAACCCGGTGTTAGTGTATATTACCTAGTCTCTTGTCGCTGAAAAAATGTACTATAATTTTGGATTATTATTCGTGTTACACACTATATTTACACATTTTATTCATAATATTATGTTTAATACCACGTGCAATGTTGAATTCAGGATGCCAACAATTTTGCTCGTAAGTTTATACTTTTGAAATATATTAAGTACCTACGTGCTTAGGTGTCGTGGATGACCTTGTGCAAAAAACATTCATAAAGAATTAAATTATTTACATTTTACAATGAAGGCAAAGAAAACAAGGTGGACTTACTACCAGATGGTCAAACTGGTATAAAAATCATCATTGAATTATTTATTATACTTGAAATTACGATTTTTTTGTCAAACAAATTGTAAAACGTTAATATTAAGTATATATTATAAACACCATCATTATATCAATCGGGATTTGATTAAGATTACTGTCTGCTAATGAAATTAATGTTAAACTTCATAAAACCAATATTTTAGTCAGAAATATTTAAAATTTAATTTCAGCGTTTGAATTTTTTTAGTATCTATAGAAAATTTATATAGTAGTACCTACTACTTATCATTAAACACGAAATTATATTAATTATACCTATATTCCATATAAAACGTCATTATAAATATTTTTAATAATCGGTTTTTACAATATATTTTTCAATAGAAGTAATTCAAAGATTAAAAGTAAAATGTTTAGCTAAAATTCTATAATATTGTCTGGGATCAGAACATCGGTTTATAAATTATATATTTTTAAGCTATTTAGAATTAAGTTTCCGGAATTTGATACAATATTATAGTAAAAATTATATGACTGAACTTTTATAACCACCTAATATTTCATTATATTGGTTGTTGATAATAATGTTTTTGCATAGTATAAACTTATAGATAAATACTTACATTTAATTTACTATCACTAACAATGTGATACAAATTCAGACAAATAGCTTATTTTGAAAAATTCAGAAACAAATTTCCGTGATTTTAAAAGGAAATTATACATGTATACAAATTCATTTTGATTATATTTTAATAATCTTGAACGCTTAAGTCTTATTATTAACATTATTCAGTTTTTGATTAAAATTTTATTACAAGTACTTATATATATATATTGGTAAATCTACCTAATTAGGGGTAATTAATCGCAGTATATTTTCACAACGTTCGATTATTTATTTCGATTTATTTCTACACAAACATGTTTTCAGGGTATGCAAAAGGTGTATTTAAATTTTGGGGTTTAAAGTTACATATTACATACATACATATTTAGATAATTACATATGAATAACTGTGTCATAACATTTAGTGAATGTCCAGGCTTGTTGTTCATAGGTATCATAATTTGGACGGGATAGAAGGAAATTCACAAAATGTGAACATTCCGCGTTAAAAAATCGAGAATTCGCTCTGCTGTATAGTTAGGTTTCAAGTGTACCTCATAACGTATTGAGTAGGTCACTTCAATGTATAGGTTACATTTGAATTCATTGATAAATCGTTGTGTATGAAGTAGGCACAATTCTGAACGTATATATATCATGGTGTGCCTATTTCTCTATTTTTCTATTTCTATAAACATTTTATAATATATCTTTTGTGTTATGTTCGCTGCTCACATATTGAAAGTTTAATTTTAGATTTCAGCTGAAACAATTTAAAAATCATTTTTCGTTCAACAAACAGTAAAAATGTTATTTTTGCCCGATGGTTACTGATCAATTCAGATTAATGTACAATATAAACGTATATTATTACGTTTTGTTTAATATATAAAGAATATAGCTTGTAAGTAGATTACCTACTTCTGTGCTATTTTATACAACAGTTTGGAAAATCTAGATACCTCGACTCTTAAGAACAGCAAGAACAGTTCATTATGGATTACTGTAATATTGACAGAGGCGATGGATAACTGGTGTATGCAGTTGCGATGACACATTAAAAAATAGTTATAGGTATATCTTCTATATATTACTGTGAAAGGATTTCCTTCTAAATATTATAAAATTACTCAATAATTATACTGTGCAAGATAATTGGAATTTTACGTTGTATAATAGTGAAGATTATTGTAAAAGTACAATTTTAACGCGATTGGGCGATCGGCGCTACACATTTTAAATTTTGAGCAAAGCGTTGGATATGTTGGTTTACAATAATTATGTGATATATATATCTATATGTATATTTTAATTTTAAGATCACGTCTTGGAGCAGAACAATTTTATAATGGGTTTTGCCTTTTAGTTTATAATTTATGAAGTTATTATAGCAAAAACTTTCGAAAAATTGGAAGAAAATTATAATATTTTATTATACGTATATTTTAGTTATTAAATACCGATGTATACTGAGTAAAATAGCATTCTGTGGACTCGTAGTATAAATGGCCAAAATTAGTTTAAATATTTTGAAAATTCCGTTGTGTTTAGGAAATGATTATATACAAATTAGAAAAATAATAGTGTCATTTTTTTCACGAATAAAATTTTTAGAATTATAATAAAATAACTATAAATCTATAATCGTTTTAAGAAAAAACGTTATTTTTACGATTGAATATCTGATATCGTTTAAATTAAAACTCCAAACGTTGACTTAAACAAAAAGATTGTGACATTTTGTCTCAATTTTTTTTTTACTAAGTTACAAGTAAATGAAAATTTTTATACAATTTTATTTTTTTTTTTTAAAATAAAATTTTTATTAAATATAAAGAAATTTTTTTTTAAGTTTTAAATTTTTATAAATATTACCAAGATAATCAATATATTCAAAAATATTAATATTGGTTTGGTAAAATTTCAAGTTTTTACGATTTCCTTTATAAATTACATCAAAAAAAAAAAATCAATTTTGTCAAAAACAAACAGTTATTTGTGCTTTTGTTAGTTTTTCACAAAAAAGTACTAGTAATTTTCTATACAAAAATAAATTACCTACTAGATCAAAATATCTAATTTTTCATACTGCAGTAACAGAAAAGAAACACCTTCAAAGTTGGAGATTGGAATATTTCTTCTGCTTCAAAGCTAGTGATGACAGACTCACAAAGAAATAAACTATAGCACACATCACTGTAAACCAATAATGCATTCATCGCTCAGCTCAAAAACTAAATATATAGCACAAATCGTATTAAAATTGTACCTATCCAATATTATTCTGTATTACACAAAATTTCAATTACCTTGCACACGTTTTATATATATTATTTATTTTTAATATTAGGTTATTATTTTATAAAATTAAAATTATATCTCTTCAAGTCCTATAAAAACGGCGACTTTTGAAAAAATGTTATGGAAATAATCGAATTAAAAAACTCGTTTAATGCTTATAATATAGGTACTTATATATTATACAGGACTATATGATATATATGCGACATCAATAAGGGCAATCCAGTATAATTTCTTTGTTTCAAAGTGTATACAAATTAACTGAATTCGGGTATGTAATGTTTTTATTTATTTTTATTATTATTAATATATACGCTGGTTTCAAGTACGAATGTCATATTAATATTTATAAGTGTGCAAACAAAAGCGCAGAGTATATATATATATATATTTATTTATTTATTTATAACGACTAAACCCATCAACCTACAGGTTTATAATATATCAATTGAATGGATCGTCGTAAATGGGATGAAGAACCATTGTCTACGTAGAGGATGAGGTTTTTTTTTTAACACATCGGTAAATAAACAATTAACCGTTTAATAGTTCGCGAGGCCAAGGTTTTTGTATAGTCTTCGGACGGTAATTCCCCTCGATCTATAGTTAAAAGCAAATCGTATCCTGCTGTACGATTTTTTATGTTATTTAGTTGTTACAATATTACCTATAATATTATACGTTTATTGTTATACGACGGTGTAGAAAAACATACGAGAACACCAGAGATCTCTCAACTTCGATCACACTCACTCCTGCGGTACCCCCTGTTGAACTCGACGATCCTGCCTATTTAAGTATATTATTCAATTTGACGAAACAGAATACGTAATCGGCAATCAAGTACGTATTATCATATTAAGTATATGATATATTATAATTTATACATTGATGCATAGACGTGCAAAGAGTGACACGATGACTTCCAAGTCCTAATGATAACAACGAGAAAAGCGCGCGCGTGGTATATTATAATTCGTGTTACTCGAGTGCACACGAGGCTCAGTCTCTATCTCTCGGAGAAAAATCAGAAGAAGAAGAATAAACACGACCGGGACTCCTCTCTTTTAATATTAAAATAGGTATATATTATTATTTACGTCTTCGTGTTTTATTTTAATCTCTTCGAGTACTGAAGGCTGCAGAGGGGCCGACGACGGTGTATAATATGTATATATATATATATATACACACACACGTATAATACACAGTGACGAGGATAAAACGATATTCCGTTGCGTGTGTGTGCGCGCGCGCTCATCGACAGCGAAAAAAATAATGTACGAGTATTGCAATGACGAACGTATAATATATAATATGACTGCCAGGCATTTATTATATTATAGTTACGGCCGGGTATGTATAGTATATTATACGTTTATATAGGTGCTGTGCTTATATTATATGTACTATGTGTCTATGTATATACAGTATGTTCCAAAAGTCCAGTATCACCGTGGCAAATCAATATATTTTTTTAAATGCGGGTTTTTATAGTTTTAAGTAGCTGCCCATGGAAATTCTAATTGAAAAGCATAAAAGTCAATTTTTTTTTTTCAAAAATTCAAAAATTTCCAAAAATATTTTTATACAAGTACGTTTTTTAAATTTTCAAGATGGCTAATCTTTTGAAGATATTTTTTCAACCAGTTTAAAATAAAAATAAAATATGCATTAAAATTTAATGAAAATTGATGAAGTTAAAGCAAATTAAGTTTTTGATTTTCTTAGAATAATAATTAGCAAAACACGGATCGCGTGCATTAATCAATCTCGATTTGAACGCAGATTTTTATGAAAATCTGTTAATATCTAATTATTATTATTAAGCTTTAATATGCAATAATATACACACATATAATCAAAGTTTCGATTTGAATAGCAATAAGTGCCAATAATAATAGCTGTGTCCTATCATTTAGTGTACAACGAAATTGGTAACCTATTTTTAAGTTCTTAAATTATCGTGAAGTGAACCTTAAATTATGAAATGGGAGGAAAGCTGTGGCTTAAAATTATGTTGTGGTTATAAATTTAATATTTTATAGTAGGTAATAATACACATATGACAATATTCTAATTATTCACTTTTTTTTTGTTTTTAACTTGAACGATTTTCTCTCAATTTTAAATTTTTTTTTTTTTGAACTGTTTTAAAATATATGATTAATAAAATAGATTTATTGAAAATTTAATAAACTTAAATATAATCAATAAAAAAAATGTTTGGACATTTTTGGTTTTTTGAAAAAAAAATTGAATTTTATGTCATTCAATTAAAATTGAACTTAAAACTGTAAAAAAGAAAATATAAATATATTGATTTGTCACGGAGTTACTAAAGTTGACACCTGACTTTTAGGACACACCTTATATTAGTATGTGCGATGCACCTACAGTATATAGTCGAAGGACCATTTTATCGCGAGTGCAATAGTGGGCACACCGGAGAAGACGGACGACGGTTCTATTATTATTGCAATTATGTACAGTATACTTATGGATTAGAAAAACTGCAATACTGGGTGATACATTTAATCATCCATACTTAAAATAAAATTTTTTATTAACCCAATATATGTATTTTTGAAGAAAAAAATATGTTTTAACGGTTGAACGTCTGCTATATTGAATATAAAGCATTTTTCTATACATTATATGAATTTATGAACTTATGATACATTTCGCTCAATTATACTATTAAAACTAATTAGAACGTGTTCATGGTGTCCTTTCAATACTCTGTTGTAAATATCAGTATAGGTAGTCTTTTAAACGGGTCACCCCGTATATTATAGTGCATGCGCGTATCCGTCGTCTTATTCATGGTTTATAATATATAATATATAAATACATATATATTATATACTACCATAAACAGCGGTTGGCGCACTGCAGACGCGACCGCGAGGAAGGTGTGTGCACGTGGGGCGGGTGGGGAGTAGCGATGAGGAAGGTCGTAGGTCACATGTGTAAGACCACGCCGGTTAATTAATGGGCTCGAGATCGTTGCACGCCCTCGGTGAATCCTACACACACACACACACACATAAATCTACACATTTCACGTTATACAGCCGTATAGGTGGTACATTATATTACATATTATTATACGGAGAGATGATCCACTTATTTTCGAGACCGCACCGCTCCTATTACGATCATCACCTTGTGAGGTCCCCGAGGCGAGAGTCGACTGGTACCAATATAATAACATAATGTTTACCACACGCACACAAGCGTGCGGTGGACTTGGAAGAGTGTTCTGCAAATCTGAGTCCGTCTTCCTACGTCCGCATCATCGTCGCCGCGCCGACGAGATAGTGTCCGTCAATCATTGCGCCGTACATTGCGCGTCCGGAAGCGGCCGGCGAGCTCGACGAACGCGAACGGTATACACAGACCGAAAAAAAATATCGCGATAGCTATAACTCACTTTTTTAATCCTCTCTTAAGCTTTCGAGGTTTCTTCTCGAAGAATTATATATCGATAAAGGTGCGATGTCGAATAAGGGGCGCTAGATTGTGTGCCCCACCTTTAGTTTTTCTACAATTTTTGAGAGGCCTAAGAAAAAGTTTAATTTTCTTTAAATATTCATACAGACTTATTTTGTCATCATATGCAATCGTGTCAATCGTAATACATATTTTGTTCGTATAACTTAATGAACTTTCACCATACGATAACTATTATAATAAACATTTTAACCGTAATAAATAAAATAAACCCATATCCCCTATAAGCTATAACCTAGCATAGGTCGAATGGTGAAATTATACTGCTCAATATTAAATAAAATGTATAGATCTATGAGAACTTTTAAACAAAAATACTTTCAATTCAATATTCGTTATTTAATTTATTGACGCTTTCTTAAAAATATGCTGTTGTAGAATTTAATATTCATTCAAAATATTCAAGATTGCGATTGAGAAAAATAATAAGACATTCAATTTCATATCAAAATTAAAACTGTTTTTTAAAAATAACGTAACTGATGAAAAACATTTTTTATTTTTTTTTAAAAAACATTTAAAATATTCCGGAATAATGAGCTAAAATAGTACTTATGGACAATGGGCACTCTATATTCTATGTAGACCGTATAGGTACTCATTGGTATTACATTATTGCCTACATAATATAATACATGACATGTCATTGAAATTAACTGACATTTTCTTGAAAGAAATGGAATCGTATTGCGACAAAACAAATAAATTGTAGCATAGTAATCGTCAGGAAATCCGGATTATCGAATTTCGATTAGGTCCATTGGCATCAAGAATAGATTGAGTTAAGTAGGTTTTATACAGAAATTCAATACTTTTCTTATTTACTTATTCGTTCGCTTTGAGACGCATTAATTAGTGTATAAAATATGCTAGTACGTGATAATTTAATACTATACTTTAACCCATAAACTCGTAGTGTTACTTATTTACGTAATTACGTAGTATAAAAACAAACAATAATAATACATTTATACGTGAATCGACTTAATAATATATTGGTATGTTGAATTAAATTTGTCCGTTAAACCGTAGGTACGTTACAATATGTATTAGAGCGAATTTCTTGAAACAAAGGATAATATTCATCTAAAGCAATCTTCATCAAGCTCGGCTCTACTTATAATACTAGGTATTTACTATAATATATTTAGTATTTTAACTCTTTGATGAGTTTCGAATAAAATTGTTGAGAAAAAAAATTGTCAGAACTAAATGTGCGTCATATGTATAGGCTGCAACCACGGACCACGGTCAGTATGGTAACTGTTATGGATATTTGTTTAGGTATATAATAGTGCATACCTGATAGAATTTATTGTCGCTCCGTACGATTATTGTTACGTGTTAAAGAACATGTAAATATATAGTATTATGGTTTGTGTCGTCCACAATATTTAATTTATTTTAAAAAGCACACTGGTTTTAAATTTATATTTTCCCAGACAAGATGATATAAGTACCACGTATAATATAATATTATGTTGAATACGGATGACGTTTTACAGCTTACCTAATGAGTCTTTAACATTTTTATAAACATCAATTAGCATTTTATTTTTCAAGCTGCAACAGCCGTAGGTTACATACAAATGTACAACAATATATTTTATAATATATATTATATGCAAATAACGTCTCGCACGAATATAAAAAAACAGATTTTTTTGGTATAAACAAAGAGGGTACTTACGAAGTCACTATATTGCACTTGTAAAACTTATTCGCTATATATATATATATTATGTATAAAATGTATTATACGTGTATTATATGTAGGTATCTCCGATCTCTTACTGCTGAACGACGCTAATAACATATATATTATCATCATATATACAATTAGTGTCACGGTAAGATACCACCAAACGAGTGCGAGCCGTACATTTTTTTCTTTCCATACAATATTATATGACGCGTTTTTATAATGATCATATTACGGCAACATTATGGTGCTGCATATTGCGCTATAGCTGCTGTTTCCGAACGAACAACGTCATATAATATCGATATATGTATATGCGCCCCACCACACGACGATGGATGATTGTGATAATTAAAAAACGTCAGTGCTTAATATAAATTATAATAATAATATCGCACAGGCGATTTGTTTTGCGACAGACCGTTTGCTTTTGCAGCATCATCGTTAGATTATGAAATTAGTGTGATTTTAATTACACTGCGAGGTAATACATTTCCCGTACTTATACATATATCGCTGTACACGTGCATCATAAACAATGATTCGACTACCCAGTACCCAGCTATTATATGTTAACATCAATTTGTGACACTAAACCTGTAAAATTTCGCAGTTTTCGCGTCTGAGAATACAATTATAATATATTTTCTCGAATGGAATGAAAAATGAGTATATATCACCGTTTAGATGCGGATTGGTATAAAAAGGCACGGGATGTTACACTATTTTAGGAAAAATAACAACATTTTTTGGGGCAAGTTTAAAAAAAATGTAATTTATAAAAATATAAAATATTTAATTATGTTTTAATAAAATATTTAAAATATGTTAAAAAATATTAATAGGTAGGTATACCAAGTCAACACAGAGTTGTAAGTGAACATAATTTTATTCATACAAAATAAAAGTAAAAATGATGTACCTACATCACAATAATATACTTTCTATTATTTATATGTTAACTAAAGACAAAAAGTTTACTGAATGTATATGAATATGGAAGTTTTATACAGATCGAGCCAAATATATTTTAGAGCAAAGGATGCTGTAGGATGCCTCCTCTTAACACGCAATAAGACTAGGAAATCAATTTACCTTCAAATTCTTTAACTCAAAAGTTTGTTGAATTGTACGCAAAATTCAAACTTACTAACATAATATGATATTTTACAAGGAATAAAACATTTGAAAAATTTGTTAAAAGAATCGTTAATAAAAGACTCATTAATAAAATTAAAATATAAATATGTTATAAAATAATTTAATCGTAATTGTCAAATACTCGAAGGAGGCCTTATCGATAACAAATATTCATACACTCATCCCTTTGCAAAATAAACTAAATTATTATATTTTACACTTTTGTACATTACTATAATGTATCGATTCTAAAGCGGAGCGATGAATGTTTTAGTTTTACAATGTATTTTTTTTGTGTCTCAAGACACTTTTTATAGCAAAAAGAAAATACTATTCAAACTTTAGTATTGCGGATGTTTTCTGGTAGAAAATATTATTCTATATATTAGAATTTATTTTTATCAGTGTGGTGAGTATATCTGTAAAGCTATATTGCTATCTCACCAAAAAGTTTCTTACCAAACACTCCACATTTATTGGCTTTATGGTGTACATGCATTATAGTATATACTTTTATGAGTATATATACATTTTTCTATGTATACCTATAAATACTAATACAAGTTAATTTATTCACAATAATCCACTCGCCCAACCACCCACCCACTCACCCACTGCGATCATCTGTCCTAACTGGATATGTAGGTACCAATATAATATGTTTCGGAGCCACTGCCCGTGCAGTATTTTTTATTTTAATATTATATTATTTAAACGATCCGGTGGGTCGTCGACATGCCGCCGCAGTCTTCTTCGTCGTCACCGTCGCGTCGTCGCCGTGGAGATTGGCATCGACAGAATATAATGTGCCTACGGACCAATTGATATAAACGGTCGATGATTAGACGGTGTGCGCGGATAAATAATAATAATATTATATTATGTCTGTTGCCGTGGGCACGTCCACGTGTGGGCTCTGAAGACGATGATTGCCCGAGCATAATAATATAATATATTATAATATACTATAAACGCGTCATGACCATATGATGTATAATCGAAATACACATTTCGCGATGCGTCCGCAATGCATTATAATAATATGAGCACGACGAGGAAGTCCCGTCGCGTTGTCGACGGAATTGGCATTTTGTCGTGGATAAGCGTTATACGTATATGTCTGATAGGCACACGATTGTCGCGTCCGCCGTCGATTTATGATTTACGACGAATAATATACAAGCTGAATAAACTGCGGGCCACGATTACCAGCGGGAGATAACGTCGAGGTACACGCATAATAATATTATTGTATACGAAATATTTGTTACCGATAGTATTATGACATTGTGTTATACTATTATATTGGTTATGATATTACGGTATAACAGTATGTTTAATGTTTCAGGGTACCGAAGTCATGTTGAATTTACAGTGACGTAAACGGATTTTTTCTTCAGACCGAACCAACTATAATCATCAAACTTTTATTGTGTACGTCTGAATATTAGAATAATTTAACACTGACGATACCTATAGCATTTCTGTTTAAAGTTACTGATCGAAACAATATTTATTATGCAAATACATCACCAAATACATATACATATACTATATATTTATAGCTTTGCTCGTAATCGATTTTCAAATACAATCTGTTGTTTTCAAATTTAAAGACAGCATAGATGAACATCAACGATCCACCTCAGCGATTCATTAAAATCCGCTATATTTAGAGCGTTCGGTAAAACGTATAGATATAACATCATTTGGAGTGACGATGATTTAATTTTTTTCGAAGTATTAGAATTTAAGATGCAAATTTTAGATCTATATATCCAACAAAAAAATGTGAATAATAAATCGTAGTAATAACGGATAATTATATCTTTACAATAAAAATAATTGTTCGTGGTTTATTTAAAAGCCAGTTAGTCACCCAAGGTAAAACGCAGTAGGTATCTGCGGAAATATAATTGAATAATAAAGAAATAAAATGATTGTGTTAGAATATGAGTACCAAATATGTAGTAAATAATTATTATATTATAATTATCCATAATTATTCAGAAATAATGAGCAATACTTTACATGGTCGTGTTTCCTATAATAATCGCTTGTAATATTCAGTTTCTACATAGATATCCCATGTTAAAAAACCTTAAAATGTTTGAAGTACTCGACGTTCTGAAGAACATTTTTAAAAGTGTCGATGCGTGTGAAATGCAGAAAGTTTATTGTTGGGAAATATTTGGGTATACCTACACATTGAATATTTAAATATACAAGTAACTAAATATCATCATGTTATAATTTAGTACAATATTACGTATAAGTAAACGGACCGTATATAATAACGTACACTATTTAAAATATTTTTCTCATTTGAAATATTGCCATTTCGTATGCAATATTATTATTGCGCGTCTTGCAATAACGTGGTTCGTATAGAAAATTGACGAAAAATGTGACATAGGTTCATAACGTCGATAATAATATAATAAATCATGACTGTAACGCGTTGTCTTCACGCGGTTTGAATATCTACAGGTACCTATACACATTATTACACATGTATCGACATCGCGGAGGTATAGGCAGGCACTTGCACACGCGCAACCGCATACTATAACAGCAGAGGTGCTGCAGTGTAGATTTTTTTTCACGAGCCGGGGAAAGCGATGCGATGAAAACGAATATGTTACGATTAATTTATCGATAGAAGAAGAGGAGAAAAAAAAATCGTCTTCGGTGGCGCGTTCGCGACAAACGTGTGCGTGCGGTCGCGTACCCGCAGACTGTAACATTGTGATTTGCAGTCGAAACCGCGAAGAAGGGCAAACTTGAAACAAAAAATTCGACGTCGGTCGAAGTGTACGCGTAGTAGGTAGGTACACCGACCAATTATCAACGGGTTATATATTGTATCAGACATAATCGATAATGTATTGCATGTAGAAACCGTTCACCGCAGCGTACGAAAACCGTTGGCTTTCTACGTATATAGCATCGGTATATACGATATTGTAAGTATCTATACCACGGTTACCTATAGACATATAATAACAATATTATGTATATAACGTCGTTTATAGTGTTGCGCGCGTGCGTCTGTCCCGCGAGTCAGTGCCGTATGCCGGTATACACAGGTTTCGGCTCGCGCGCGCGCGTTCGCGATCGTCGAAACAATGGGACAAGATAAATATGATTGTATTAAAACGTAGACAACAGGGTCGTGTAAGAAAGAGAGAGAAAAGAGAGAGGGAGAGAGAGAGAAAATTCCGTTTTCTAAAAAAGGCCTCCAGCCGCACACTGCACGGATCGTGACAAATAACTGGATCGAGGGGAAAGAGAAAGAGCCGCAAAACGCGCGACGGACGGCGGGCAAAGAGGATAATATTATATATTGTGTGTAATATATAATAATATAATACGCAAACTATTATACTTACTCATACGTGTGTTATATATATTGTATTATTGCGCGCTTTACTTTTATAATAGTTTTTCGAATAATAATTATAATTGTTTGTAGTTTATGCGGATCGCTTATAGGCTTCTTCTGTTTGGTTCACGACGACGATGACAAAACGGTATAATACGTATGATGTTAATAAGTTTGATGCGTACGTTATGTCAAAATATCGTCTACTAAACATCTCAGACTACAACTCATGAAGGAATATTTCGCAATTATGCAAAAACGTGTTTATTTATTAATTTAGAATACATTCAACAAACAACAGTTACAAAAGAGGAAAAAACAAATAGAGTTACTTAAATTCTTAAATTTAACAGTACAAATATCGTGTAATTTAAAAAAACGGAAATCAGGGAGTTTATGTTCTGAGCGTGTGGCGAAGGGGACGATTATGCCGTATCAAACTTTTTTTTCTGAATTTAAGCTGATATTATCTTCACACCAAAGCTTTATGTATAATTAACAAGAATTTGGAAAATCAGTTAAATAAACATTAATTGAGAAATATACTAATATATTATCCGAGATTAAAGCTTTTTATTTTTATTTCGATAAGTATACTCATTTACCAATTGAGCTCATTGTAATTAGTGGTACCGTAGAGCACCCAGAGTCCCGAAATTGGGACAGAATTTTTTTTTTTTAAAAAAATTAAACAAAGGGTATCCTGTGATTTGCGCACGTATAATGTATGTATGTCGATAATATATACACAGTATCTCACACATCCGCGCAAATATACAATCGTTACTTAATATCTATCTATATATATATTACCATGGTGGCGATTAATTCCGTTTTTTATTGCTGCGGGCCGCCGCCGGTGATGTACCACAATAATAATATATAATACCTATACATAACGATATTATTATAATATATTATTGTGCATTACACGCACGCGCGCTCGCTCGCCCGTTTAAATCACGTCGTCGGCAGCGAGTCGTTGCTCGTTGCGCGCGGCGAAACGTTTACATGACGTATATTGCAGCATAATATTATTAAAAGTATTTTCGTTTTCGGACCTTCCGGCTCCGCGAGATGAATAACACAAACCCAAAACGCCGGTCATAAATCCATTCGCGCCGAACTCGTCGCGTATACCACGTCTCGCGCTGCAATAATAATAATACCATTATTATAATGATATTATATTATTATTACACACCGCCGGTAATGAGGTGCAAAACGCACCTATCGTATATGGTCGCCATTCGCCGCCGGAGAATCACGAAACTTTTCGTATAATATTCCGAGTTTTCCCCGCGTCAAATCACACGACTATTCACCGTAATTGCCGCCGCTACATTATAATAACACATTATATCAATAGGTGGAGGTACCTATCGCGTCTGACCTACAGGCGTTCCGGAACGTTATTAATTATCGTGCAACAACAGTGTTATGGTAGCTTACAGAAATTATCGAATTGCACTTGGGTTAAAAACATCGGTCGCAATATTTAGGGTCCGAAAAATGCGAGTATAGAGTGGAATCATGTGTATCAAACGATTCTCAGTCTACATGATTTTTTCTAAAATTCAACGCCACCTGTAGCGCTGATAGAGCTGCGTAAAGTTAATACGTTATAGGAAATTGTTAAATAATAATATTATTATATTTACTAAAAGTTGGCAGAATTGCATGGTCCCTTGCATTTTAAATAGTTTTTAGTCAAAAACAGTTTGGGAATTGAAAGGGCCATATTGTAAATAGAATATATTTTTAAGTACAAAAATAAATTCATTTTTGAACTTTTGGTAAGGTATAAAAAATTTTAATCCCTCATCCAACGCTGTCGGATCGGTCTGAGTGTAATTCATAGTTACCATTTTTTTCCTTTTTTATTTCGAAGTTTGACCAAAGTATATACAGTTTGACCTTTCTTCTCATTGTCACTTGAAAACTGCAATTTGTTCAATATCGGTTAAATACTGTGCCATGTTTATGAATCATGATGATTTATTTGTTGAACTTTTCAGCCATATATAGTTATCTATTATTCGTTATAACTATGTGTGCGTACGTACATTTTAACGGTACCTGTCTATACCAAAATTTGTATAGGTAAGTCCTTAAATTAAATTATAGTTTGTTGTGAGTTGTAATTATTATTCTTTATTTTATTTACTTTATAAATTACTAGTTATACATTATACTTTTAAATACGTGAATTTCATATGTTATTTGAATAATATGCTCGTTACGGCGTAGTTATAGTTGCTTCAGTGGTAAAGTAAGAGACCATTTTTCACTTCACAAAATAAGGTCCATAAAATTATTATCCATCGAATTAAAATAACGTTATACGACGTAGATACGTCATGTACCTATTTGTAAATTTTTTTTTTTATTGATCTGATAGCCGATAGGACGTCGCGTCGGCTGTTATTGAGTACAAATTGCGCAACTGACGTGTACTTGAAATTTTATACGTGGTACGGGTGAATGTCAGATGAATCTGCAGGTTTGGACATGGAATTTAAATATTATCTAAAACAATTTCATCCGCGACGCTAAGGTCCCGCCGCAGGTGAAGCGCTGGGGAACGCCCCTGTTGACTTTGTGATGACGGTGACACAACACCTGACGCGATTGTTATAATGATAATGTACGAGGGCGTAATATTTATAAATCATTTTTTTTCCCCTGTACATTATAAGTGAACTATCTACTGAATACTGTCTTGTCATTAATAATTATACATCTATTGTTTGGCATAATTAATAATTATAAGTATTCATTAACAAAAAATAATAACTTTATCAATTTTGTTTTTCTAAGTAATTTTAATACATATAGGTAAGACCGATTTTTACATAATATATGTAGTACTATTTGGTATCTTATTCTTTGTTTTTTCAGAACAATGTTTTAAAAACCATAACATTTGAATTTGATATATTATATATATTAATATATAATCTTTTATTAAACTATTACATTTAGTTCACGAGTGACACGCATGTAAGATATATTATAAATCACAGTGCTCTTATATTGTTTATATTATTATATTATATATTTATAAATAATAGGAAAATCGTTTTCGTGTTCGAGCGGAGGCGAATTGTGTTTTTAATTAATTTGCGACGCGTAAACATCAACTCACTTTTATAATACGTTTTTTTTAAGGTAGTACTATGTCGTATTAGGTGTATTTTTTTTTAATACATTTCGAATGTTCTATACGCTTTCACATCCAACTTATTATAACAGAATAATATATCGAATAAAAAATGCTGCCTCTGATGACCACTATAAGCTTTCACGATTCTAGTTCACCCGATGGGCAACATAAATCATGAGCGTATACTTGTTTAATGCGTATTTGTTGCATCGAGGATTAAACGCGAACGAATAGAGGGGGAAGACATATGTGTGGCAAAACGGTTTTTCCGTATAACATTATATTATAATATATTGTTGACGTTGTCCTCGTATATATAGAATGATATCAGATATGCCCAACGGCAGATACAATCATATTATACTATATTTAAGGGACTCGACGTGGGTGTGTCCGTTTTTCATACATCAGAATAAGGGATACCGAGTGGCGTATACGCCGTGTTCAGTGAAGTGCTACTACTTTTCTATTTGTTAAATTCTTCAAAATTTTAACTCACATTGACTAAAAAAAAAAAAAAATGTGTCTATTTCTGTTTAATAATTTTTAATTATTATAAGAACAATCTATCTTAAGAGGAAGTTTGTATTAAATGTTCAAAACTATTGGAATAAAATTAAAAATACTATGCATTTTTAACTTCGAAATAATTTGCTAATTTTTGTGGTTTTTATGAATTTTGACAACATTTAAACTTCAAACGCTTGCAAATAAAATCGTATTTCCGATCATTTTAATTTGTTATAGGAACAACTTATGAGGAATTTTCAATTTCATCTTTAAGCTTTTTAAAATATCCTCCTCCCCTCCTCTATTGTAGTTTACCATACATATATTGATAATCTGTATCAGTTATATCGATTCTTTATTTTATTTGTATTAGGTACCAATAATTTAATTATTGTATAATTATATGTTTTATATTAATATAATATGCGTCTTAAGATTTCAACATTTATAGTTAACGTTATATTTGTTCTAATTATTATATTGATGCTCCATGGTCCTATTCTGACAAATAATTAAACAAGTAATAACAGTAATATTTATTTTGATACATTTATACCGTTATATATTATTCATCAATAAATTTCAATAAAACAGCATAATACTTACGGAATGGTTTGAGGGTTAACAAACATCAACAGATATCACTTTTATACATTAACGTTATGAGCGTACGAACGACGGCTTGCAACTTGTCCATGAAACGAATTATACCTCAACCGGATTGCCTAACTTAACCAGATCGAACTCAAACCGAATTGTGTCACAAACGTGGTAAAATATTTGGGAAATCGCAGCTAAAATAAAATAAACGAAGCCGTCAGGTTGAATCCGCCATGTACTGTGTACAGTCAGCGGACTGAGCGATAATCGCGGCGAATGATATTAGCCCTGGCCTAAGTTTTATAGATTTATAATTGTAATGAACGATCGCTAAATTATACGCCGCACATAAAGTGCAGCTGGTGCAGTGTGGGCCGCTATGGATAATACTGGCTAATGCTAACGGTCATAAAACAACGTAAAACATAATAATTTATCGGTTACTGTACATAATTTACTAATATATAGGCACATCTCGCAAATTACAGTGTTTATAGCGCGTGCACATTGTCATAATATAAATTCAAATTATGTGACATTTCCTCCCTTCCCCCTTCACATTCCAAATAGGTGCTGCTATATAAAAATTACAGAATGCCGCTAATTATTAAACACAACATAATAATATTATGTAATATAAAATATTATACTGCAGTCCTCTCATCGAGAATCATTTATTCACAACATATAATGTTCGGTCAATGGCCGTTTACGAACGGCATTAATGCGATCGGACACGTCTAATAATTATTATGTATGTACATAAAATGTTTTCGATTGCGCTGTGTACGAGCGTAGGCATCTATTATATTATCGATATAAATGCGAGATGGTTTGCGTATAGAAAGCCAGTGATGAGACCGTTTTATTGAAATGTCATATGAAAAAAAGATTAATATATAATAATATGTATAACGTTTCGTGGCTGTAAAAAAAAAATAAATAATAAAAATACTCGGGGAAAGTCATAAAATTCATTTAAATTAAAAAAAAAACCTAATAACTGTATTATATTTGCATAATATTACTTATCGGGAATTGATACCTAGGGAAAAAGATATTAAATTACTGCAAAATGATTCAACTTTTTAAACATATTTGAATAAGCTACTGCGATAAATAATAATAATAAATTATTATAGGTGTATTATAGATGCTTTTGTCATTCAATTAACTGATTGAAAAAAAAAATAGTTGGAAAAATATAGTAAATAAAAAATACAGATGCTTAAAATAAAAACAATTCATGTTAAAAAGTTTAAAAAAAGTAAAATGATTTATCAATACAACAAATTTTTGTTTTTCGCAATAATAATATAATCGTGTAATTTTTATAACGGAACACTGCAGCATATGGTCACATATTAATTTATTATTTTAATGACATTTTTTATTTTTTAATTATACCTACACCAACAGAATATATTAAAATGGTTTTTTGTCACAGGCGATTTATCACGTGCACGACATAATATTATTATTATTAGGTACTGTTTATGTTGAACATAACATTATAGTGCAACGCGTAGTTGCCTTAACGTGCACGAGGACAATGATGCGATTGGATACTAATAATAGTTCAGTGCACGTAAATGATTTATGTGATTTGTATTTCGAGTATTTATCGTATTTAAATGATAATTTTCAGTCGTTTGCGCAATTTTATCGAACGGCTTTGCATCGAATTGGTTTAGTATTCGTGTGGTCTTTTGTTTGGGTGTCGACGCGTAGGCCGCGACGGCGCAATGAGGTTGTACGATATTTTTGGTTTTCCGCTATCGTTTCATCGAATTGAACACTCGGCGAGTTGACGTTCACTGTCCGTGAGCAGTCAGCGTCGTCGCATATTATAATATAGGCTTACGTAACGTAGACCGTAGTCCATCATTTTCTATTTCCACGAATAACGAGAGAAAAGTCTACGTGCCAGAGATTCGAGGTCTGTTGCAGGATGTTTCATAGTGTATAATATATACGGTTTCACTTTGACGGCGCGAATCCGCGTACGTGCGATGATACGGAAAACAATTGATTTAATTTCTCCAAATCGCCGTCGTCGTTAGCGTTCACACGTTTACGGTGCATACTTATGTACAGAGTGATTCACCAAGCATGCTCACATTGCAGTTATTCAAAATTTGATTTTTCAGATTTGAGGCTATATAAACTTTTATTTTTTTTTCAAATAAGAATCCCATTTTTCTACTGTAAATTATTAGCGGATAATATTTCTGATCAATTTGACGAATAAAAATCAAAATGCGAAAGAAAAAAGATAATGGAAGATATGGCTTTGGTGATTTGAAAATGTTCGTAATTTATCAACATTTATAATTTTTAAATCGCAGATCCAAGTATAATAACTACCAGATCCAAAATTATATTTATATATTTTTATATTTTATATTTTTTTATATTTTTTGTAAAATATTTTTTAAGGATTTTTTATTCTTAGTGTAAACATAATTTCAATAGCTGAGAATCTATTCGTTCGAATTTCGAATTAGGTTGATACATCAAAATATTTAAAAAATAATGATCTACTAAATAATTATTTATAGTAAGAAAGAGAGGTTCTCTTTTGAAAAACAGAAGTTTGTATCGTCACAAGACACTTTTTAAATAGTACAAGAAATCTCAAGAATTTGAAAATATGATCATCAAATATATTTAAATATTCCAAAGATCAGAATTTGAATAAATTCACTATTAAAGGAAAATGTAGGGGTGTGCCTGCTTGGTGAATCATCCTACATACAATATATGTTTAAATGTTTCGTACAGTTATTTTAATTACAGTACTATAATATGTACCTATCATTTTTAATCATAGGAATAATTTTGTAAAAGAATAGTGAAAACATTTTTGACGGTGGTTTTTATTATTTCATATTGGTCGGGGACGTCACGGCGGCGGCGTGTGTTGCGGTGACCTGAGATTCTGCAGAGAAACGTATTTAGAATATTTTTTCGTTTTGTTTTGTTTATCAGATCGATCATTAGCACGCCAATTACATTTCCTATTGTTCTGCAGTAACGTATAGAAAGCGCACTGTATCGGGTTCGGAGTAAATCGCTATAGGTTTATATAGTTACCGCCTATTATACCCACATAATATTATCATATATTGTTTTTATTTATTATTAATTATTAATTGGGTAGCAATTATTTGTAGATGTAGGTAATAGGTATACGCGGTGTCGGGTTAAATTCTGCGGTATTAACGCCCGATAGTGCGTTCCAAAAGAAAAACCGTTGTCGTAATATTGTGCGAGTATATTGTGTGTTTCTATTGTTTAAAGGGCGAGCTTTTCTCTCATGGGCGCAGTTTTTTCTTTCTGAAAAACACGTGTTTGTGAATAAATATTATATAATTATGCAGTTATTGAAACTCAGAGGTGTGACATGCGTCCATCGATACTTAAATACATAATAGCATGGTGACAAATTAAAGTGGGAGGGGGAGGGAGTTTGTTCCTCGAAAATTCCTCTTACGTAACATTTTTTTTTTTTTTGTTTTGATATAACCTACATATTATTAATATATACATTACACGCGTTTTTTGATAAAATTGAGCGTGTTCATATATAATTTTTAGTTCATTTTTATTTCTGTTGTTTTGATAACCAAGTGGTAAAAATGTTGCTGGAAATATCTTCATATTTTGTCCGTGTTTTCGTTAATATTATGTAAAATAGATATTTTTTAAAATAAATTTTATTTGTCTTTTAGGACTACCTGCTGCTTTATAAAAAATTACTTTAATGTATTATTATAACTTTAGGCCTCGGTAGGATTTTTAAAAAATAAATATTACACAAATAAATACCTAATACAATATGTAATACCTATAGTATTACTTTACATTTAACATTTACATATTTTACGTATATTTGACAAATATATGATATTATAAGGTGTTTTTTCGAGGAACTTAAAAATTTAATTTGTCAATCGTTTGTGTACAATAATTATATAATATTTTTATGAGTATGGTTTATTTTATTTAAAGTCTATTTAATTATTGCAGAAGTGTAGTTTACTGCAGTCAGCATAAGTTACATATTATTTTAGTATTGGATGGTTTTCAGTTTTCACAATTTGACTTGGTGCGTGTGAGTGTTTGAGGGGAGGGAGTATAAAATAAAAATGTTATATAAATGGACACTGACTGTACATTGTAATATAATACTATTATAATGATCACGTCATCAGAAATAACTTGCAAAGTGCGAGTGTACCCACTAGCGAGAATGAGTCTCAAAACATTTACAACCGCGATTCGCGCATCGTTTGCGGTAGTAACCCGATATAACAATATTATTATAATATTATGCTGACGTTAATGCGCGCAATATTATTTTTAAATTAAGTTGAAATTTATGTTGTGGGCGAATCTTTGGTAACTTTGAAAACGATTAGTGGGGAAAAAATTAATAATAGTAGTTGATGAAAAGAAAACGTCTTTAGAAAGCGGTTTGCGGGTGGAAAATGCATAGTAATATGACTTCGCCGGTGTATGATCGAAACCCAGTTGTGTGTATCCTGTACGGTTGTACTCGACGCGCCGTGTATCTTTATTACTGTGCTCTTCGTTCGCACCAATGCATGTAAATTGCCTTCTACTAAATCCTTTTAACCGGCCAACGAAATAATAAAAGTTAATGCGATTAGGGCTCGGGAGTTCGGGACCTCGAGTGGGATGTTATTAGAATTATGTATTATGTGCATTTATCAATATTTATATGTATACCTACTTCGACTAATGTTTAGCTCAATTACGCGTATTATCCATCATTCTCGGGAATTATGCCCTCTAGGCCACTCCTCCCACGACATATTTCATTCGCTCATTTTATTGTATATATGTATATATATATATATATATTTTTTTTTTGTTTCATTACATTCTTTTTAATGATATTTCTGTTAAATCTCGTTATAAGAAGTATCTATTGTATAGAGACGGATGATGGTATTGTTACTATTATGTATTTTAATTTCGTTACTTAAATAAGGCTTATATATTAAGGTATCAAAGTTTGGTGTCGAGATTTTTGTTTAGGTAAATAGTAACGATTTTGATATTTTATGAGTTCAATAGTACATGCAACATTATTATAATGAAGGCGTATAACTAATGTTTGTCTTTATAACTTATTATTTATATTTTATGCAAATATTACATTGTACGTAATATTTTAAAACATAATTTGTTTTCATGTATAATAACACAATTATAATACAGTTTTTTTTTTTTAATCTGTGGAGTAGGTATAATGAGAATTGCAATCAAAATGTTTTCATATCGTCCATCTCGTCTATAAAAATATATAACACATAATTATTATTATATTTTGAACAGTTACAGCGTCAAATGCGGAATTATGAAAACAAAAGTAACTATCATGAGGCGGCAGGGGATTCAATACATATCGATTATGTAATTACCTATACATAAAATACTATTATTTACCTATATTCTGTCAAATGACAACTCGCAACCGCTAATTTTTTTTATGCTGTACATAGCAGTATATAATAGTATACATAACGATCGCTGATATACACGTTGACATTGTTCATTATTCTGAGATTGAATTTAAAACGATATCTGTTAACATTATATTATACGTTATATTATATACTTGCATCCACACTTTTCCACACAAAAAGTATATAATAATATCACGGCCAACGTGCAATCGCAACGGACGATCGCGGCGCAATAACAATGATTAATATATAGTGATAATAGTAATACGCGTTAAAGTCGAACGACGCCGACTCCTACGACATGAGCCATCCGTCAGCATATTAACGGGCACCTAATTATCAATTTGAGGAAGTATAATATATAGGTACTGTATACGAATGATTACCGTGGCGGTAGCATTTAACAGTCATTACGGTCGTATGTGATAGGTTTAAATATTATATATTTTATCGTATATTATAGCGGTAGCTATAATATGATGGCGGTCGCAGCCGGTGAACTCTCTGAAGCACGCGAAACGTACTAGTTGCGGTAACGACCGTAGTCTAATCGCACCGAAAGCGCACTCGAAACGACGGACCTCACGCGGGCCGCGAGTAAAAGGTCAAGTAGAATGTAGATTATTGTAACCATTATTATTATTATTATTATTATTATTATTATTATTATTGAGAGTTTTCTCACGGGCGTAAGGGTGAAAATCGTTAAGGTCTTTAACAACGTCCGCGACTCGTCGTGTGTGATATCGTAACGCTATAGCTTAGTTGCTATCCGGTTTGATGATAATTTAGCCGGTACCTATATAGTTTTCGACGAGAAGCGTTCAGCGATAAAATGTAATAATATTGTGTGGCTGTAGCGTTCATCGCATTAAGGTTATCATAATTCATAATATCACGTGGAGATCAGATTCGTCTGAATAAGATTTTGAAATGAAAGTTTATTATATTAGACGTATTATATTACCTAAAGGTATAGGCACTTCGTTATACGCGCACGTATAATATATAAATACTTACAACAAATTAAATAGGTATATATTTAATGATTTAAGCCTTTAATAAACTATGTATTAACCTATATAATATATGCATGTTGTTTATGTTTATTGTGTATAATATACTATTTGAATAAGCTGTGAAAAAAAATAATATTAATCATAAAATATATTATATAGGTATTGTAACGTGATGAGTATTGTCATTACGTTAAAATTTGAAATCGTTGTACTTTTATAATATTGATAAATTTATTTATACTATGCGATAAAAGAAACATTACTATACTAAACTGCGGAAATCTATTTGGTTATTTTAGTGACGCTATACGATTATTTAACAATTATAGTCCTGAAGTCAAAGTAGACTAATAGAATACCTACTTAATAGAATTCTAGCAATTGTATAGGAAAAAAATAATTACATTGAAATCATTTATTGTTGAACCACAATAAAATAGAAAAGTAACTATTGCAGGCGTTAAAGTCTCCGCTGTCCGCAATATACGGACTGTTTCCAAAATATATAATAATATAATCTTATGATTGTTTATGTAGGTAACAGTTTTTATAAACGCATCGACTGCAGATTTTCTTACAATGAAACATTGTCGTAATATGAATTTGATGAATACAATATTTTACTGGTAGCACTTAAAAGTGTTTGTGTCTACACTATTTTCGTAATCAGGAAACCAGTTATCAATCAACTCGTTTTTGATTAGTTTTATTACTGAAAAAAAGATATCTTTTTGATTAATCTAATTACACAGGTATGCTCATTATGGTTTATATTTTGTTGAGTAAACTTAAATTTAAAAAATCCGGTTTGATTCCTTCTTCGTCACGAAGACGGTCCATTGCACAAGTCATTAAATTTAAAAAAAAATAGAATACGAACAAACTAATTGGTTTCTAGTAATTATAATTGAAGAAGTACGTTTCGGAAAATATATAATATGATAATGTGGATTGCAATCTTACACAGAAATAATTGCATTTGATGTTAAAATCTCTGTTAGAGAGTTATTGCATGAATTATATAAATAATAATATTCTACTGCAGTTAGTATACTGATTATCGATAGACGATATAGTACTAAGTACCTACTGTAAAATAAAATATAAATATAGTAATTTTTCCAGGGCTCAAAATCGATCAAACCAATTTTTATTTAGGTTATGATTTAGATTACAAGTTGAGTGTGTTAGATATATGTCATTGATTATATACGTAATTATTTTTATCCGTTTCAATTTAATCCTTGTAATATCATTATATGATACATTGTACAGAACTTATTTTGATTGTCTGTACTAATAAATACTCATTATAAGTAAAACATATAATATATTCAGTATAACATTGGAATGAAGTGTATCATTAAATGCATCATAAAAATGTAGTTAAAATAACTGTCTAAAGTCTCGATTGATGATATTTAAATTAATAATTACTAAATTATAAATTTTTCAGTAAATTAAAATATATGATTTTAAATTTTAACATACATTATGTGTACATATATTAATTTGAGAAGGTTCAATAAGGTACTCAAAAAGTGTATTCAAATACGCATTATGAATTACGACTACATTAGATTTTAGTAACTAATTAAACAATATACATATTTATTATCACACATCAATAATATGCATATAAATATAAATAATTTTCAATTTTTATAAATTATGCATTTAAAGTAATTAAAATTTTTAAATCACATTGCATTACATTTATTTATTTTAAGTAGGATGATTATTTTAACAGTATCTATACTATTCAATTTTTTTTTCTAGATGACGCACTAACCACTCCTTATCATACATCAATGTCGTAGTGCTTTTGGGAAAACTCGATTTAGGTCCGCAAAGTAATTTGATAATACTAGAATTGGGTGCGTAGTCACAACGGGTGTTCAATGCAATATATTTTAACTACATAACTGTAAATTTAATTTTCTTCCTTAATTAGATTATTAATTTAAGCTACATAATGTAAATATTCATTATAAAAAATAAATAAAAGGAAGCAAACCTATATTATATAAATATTAATTACCTACCAAGAAAAACAATTTTGAGATATGTAATGTAAATAATATTAATTAAGGAAGAAAAAAATAATATAGCTATGTGTTAATATAAATATTATGAAAAAAGAAAAATATTTTAGTAATTTTAATATTTTATTATCTGTTTCAGTAGAGCAACTAAAAATTATTCAGTCAACCTCCAAGTGGTGTTTACTGGGTAAAGCTAATATGCTGGACTCCCCTGTATTAGTTTGCCTAAATAATTAAACCTAAATAATTAGACGGAATTTATGTACTCCATAAAATACTTCGTGGAACCTAACTCAGGCCATATTTAAAATTTTGAACCCAACTCAATCAGGTTATCTGTGATTTTATTTTTTTGTTTTGTTAACACTTTAAATGACAATCTTATAATCATTCAAAGATAATAAAGATTAATTTTTTTTGTAAATGTGATGTATACGTAAATAGTATGCCGCAGTGGTGAATTTTAGATTTTCTCATGGGGGTGAAGGCCGAATAATGTAAATTTTGTATGTTCATAAATTGTAATGTCTACATAATACTAATAAGAGGTTAATATATATATAGGCGTATAAACTTGAGAACTCGTGTTCATTACCAACAATTTATAAGATTATTTTTATAATTAATTAAAGCATTTCAACTTTTTGTTTTGAATAATCCGCTCGCAAAATAGGTACATTTTGAAACACTGGAATTTACTTACATCTAAAATTTCCAAAAAGAATATTTTGTAAAATATTATTAGGTACCTTTTTTCGAATTAATCTATTAAACTAGAAAAAAGTTGCCCTACGAAAAAGTTTTTTGTACCTGTATTTGAAAAAAGTGTATTTTGATACATAATTTAAATTGTATTTTTTAAGGATTTTTAGTGCCTATTAAGTCCTAAACCCTATAAAAGTTATAACTCATTTTCTACTACACTATAAGACTGCACTGCAGTGTTGAAAAAACAATTCGAAACTATATAAACTATAATAATAAATTAATAGCACGTAGGAGAGTGTCTAATATATAGATAGGTAATGGGTACTTACTGCGTCTACTGCGGGCGCAAAGCCACCGAGCGACACTGCATCTGGACACTCTCATAATATATGTTTCTTTCTTCTGCGTATAATATGCTCTCCGTGGATGAGTTTACGCTATTAGAGAGGTGGCCCTTTAACTTACAATCGTCATACAGATTTTCTGTTGCGTAGAACATAACTATTAATATTGTACATCCATATAATATATACAATGTATATATTATACATCTACTTAATTATTTATGTACAATTGTACACTAAACTCCGCAAATTTCAAATTGTTTATACACAATGGTACATATTATGAGAATGTAGGTATTTTTGTCAATTATTGTCGTCATTACCGAAAAATGCTTTCATGCGTACGATTTGACGTGGTAAACAAAAATGAAGAAAGTCTAATATCGCGCTACTATACAAGAGGTATACCTATGATTGAATTGGTTAGGACCAATAAGTACTTATATTTGTATCTATGTACCTAACTAACATAAAGTAGACCAATACAATACTCATCAATTTCGAATAATCGGAAGAAAACGTATCGGGTGTATGAGAAACGAAATAGAAAAAAATCATTTGACCGGATTGCGGTTCGGCAGAAAATTGAACGCGTGTATATGTATACGGTTTTAGCGGTTTAAAAATAATAACGATTAGACGCCCGGCATCCGTCTGGCGTTAAAGTCTCTATCACGGAGTTCACAATGAGAGTATTGTAAAATAGTAATAATGAAAAAGAGTACACATAGCAATAATGTACACACTGTGTATATATAAAGGTTTTATATTGGTACTGTTATTTCATTACTGCGCGGGTCGTCATCGACATATCGATGTAGTCGTAGTTGTCGTAGACGAATTAATATATACAACCGTTGTAGGGACGGATATTGATGATTTATTCTCGAAAAAATTGAATCGAATCCCGATCGTACCTACAACAATGCGCTTCGTGTTATATATATATATATTACATATATTACATTATATATATATAGACGTTTATAATATTAAAGAGTGGAGAACGTCGTCGGCGGCGAAGAGAAAATATAGAACAGTCCGCTGCAGATGAAAAAAAAAAAAATAAACAATTAAGCGCACAAAACGGACACGACGGATTCCACACAAAAGGCGCCGCGAACAATATTGATGAAATTAAGACGGCGATTGAAAAATAAAAAGTAAACGTCTGTACGTCGCACCGCCGCTGCGCGTATAACTCAATATATTTTATTATAATGGCAACACAAAGCTGGTTAAATTGGATGAATAGACATTATATCGTTCCGAATGATATACGTGTATATAGAGTATACATATATAAAGTCGTCGTATCTGTATGTGTGTGTGTGTGTGTGTGTGAAACGAACGGTGTCGGACTACACGCGCACTCGGGTAAAAGGTGTCTGCGAGTCGTCCGGTCGTCGTGGGCAGAAGAAAAACCTCAGAAGACGACGACGACAATAGGCTCGGTTCAAAGGGGTTATACATACATATGCATATTTTTATTATTATTCACGTGTCTATTACACCGACATACACACACACACACACACACACACACACACACACATATATATATATATATATACTATAATATATAGGTACTCGTATATCGTACACGTTCCGTATAATATGTATGTTATATACAGTGCATGGCGTGTGTGTGTATTTTTTTTTCGCGACCGACTCGAACTGATACACGCGACTGTTTTGTCATTATTTTTTTTTACTATGCTCACACTAATAGCCTTCCCATGTTCTATATTATAATATACCGTGTCCGCGATTGAGACGCTATCGCCATTGGGGACCGCCGCACAGTTTCGACTCTAAATCGTGTATATTGTTTTATAATAATATAATATAATATTATGTGTCTTACACGGTATTGCGTTGTACATGTAATACTTTACCGGTGCAAGTTGATCAGTCGTCTGTTATCGTTTGCCGCAGAGATGACTACGTGTTTCACGACTAGCAGCTATAGTAATAATAGTTTATTTAGAGCAATAGCCACAATGTGGCTTTATAAAATATTGTATATTATTGTTCGCTGAATTAATATACGCAAAAACTACGTATTAAAAAAAAAAAACCATTCGTTTATAATAATATAATATAAAAATAATAAAATAACCGTAATCAGCTGAAATAGCTATTGTATAATCCCACATCAAACTTATCCACTGTTTTTTACTTTTTAGTTCTAGAAATTGCAATTTTTCTCATTTATTTATTTTATTTTGATACAAAAAAATCAATATACATATAAATAGAATAGTTAATTTGTTCATATATTAAATATATTTTTTAATTACAGACATGTCGGAACTTAATGTTATTGCCTATTAGACGTTTTTATAATTTACTCACTTAGTTGCATAAAAAAAAATTTTTTTTTCATTCATATGTGTAAATGAAGATAATGTCTAACCTAATCTAGGCCTTGTCTGAACTTACTTATATTCAACTATATTGACTATTAGCTTGATTTGGAAAAAGTTTCTTAGAATCGTTTTAGTGTGATCACGTTAGCCGTAAACATTATAGTCTCTTATGCATAAATGTGTGTCTTATTTGTAAAAAATCAACATGGCATATCGAAATGTAATAATTTACAAAAAAAATAATTTGAAAGCTCTATTTAGGTCATGTTTCCAGCAAAATAATTAATATAATAATATGAATAATTTTGTCAGGTGGCAATGATGGGAGTCTTCCTATTCCTGCTAACTATTGTGAAATTAATTGTTTATCTGACTTACTTATTATACTATGGTATAGATTGTAAATATAATTTCTTAAATAAATAAAAAAAGAACCTTAATGTATAGTGAAAAAAGTTAAATTAGGAGGGGAGGGGGTTAAATTTCCAATTACTCAACTCTCCCCTCTTGTGTGTGTATACGCTACTGAACGATATTTTCTTCATTTTAATTTTTGTTACAAAGTATATCAAACAAAAAAATTTAAACAAATATATTTCGTATTTATTTACAATGGGAATTGTGAGTGTATGATGACGGTGTTATGTTCAAATCAAAATAACTAAGTCATCCTTATAGCTATACTAGTTATAGTAGGTATAGACAAGATTTTTTCAAGTTTGTTTTTAAAAGCAGATTGTCAGCACATTTTACAAAAGACTATTTTTTATACATACTAGTTTAGTAGATATGAGTAATAAGTAATAACAATGTAGGTGGAGCATTGCAATGCTTCCAATATTTGATAAGAATCTAAAATTAATTTAAGTGTCATGTTAACAAATTGCGTAGACGTCGGTTGTTGATTCTTGAATATAATATATTAGCTAAATGAATTTATATCATATTAATAAATAAAAAATGAAATTAGTATTCAAGTCATTGAAGTAAATTGGTTCCTAATAATATTATAATATATATTTAATGCACACACATATGTATATAGGTACATACGTTAATACGTACTTAGACAGGTGTAATAAAAATCTTATTTACTGTTTCAAACGGGTTAATATCTATAGGTATGTACCAATTTAATTATGAAACTCATTTTCGAAAAAATAATCAATCTAAAACTCAACTTTTTATTACCTACTTTATAGTTTATAGTCGGTAATTAATTACGCACTTCATACCACAGTACCGCTATTGGTAATGTTTTATATATAATTAATAAAATGAAAGGTATCCGCGTGTACAAAACAGATCCGTATTCCAATTGTACCTACTTAGCGAGGAAAATCTATTTATCCTAGTGTGTATACTATTTGTCTATAACTCATAAGTGTCATATTTATTAATACAGTTGCTTACTTTGAATTGAGGTGCATTATATTTTGTGTTCGCTAGTTTTAAAACTAATCATCATTAGGTCTATCTAATGATGGTTTACGGTCGAATTCACTTGACAAAAAAGAAAAAAAAATAGCTTATCGTTATTTAAAGAATTCAAATGCATTGATATTTAGACAATATTACTATTTTATCTACTTGTGTATAGTTATTGTTTATATCAAGAAATGTGTTTAAAATAAAAAAAAACCGTTAACCCACACACACACACACACACATATTACATATACATACATGTATAAAAGTAAAAATACTGACCTAATATTTGTGTATAAAAATATATTGATTCATAATACTGACATTTCTCCGAACAATTTTATATTTAAATCGATTGAATGGGTAGTTGAGTATAAGTATATAATGATGTTTAGAGTTTCAACTCATATATTGTCATTATTTACTTGATTTAGAATTGACCGGAAAATTGTTTTTGTAATGTCCACAAAATGTTATTTTATACTATTCATAGTATTCGATGAATGACTTTTTGTTCAACTTTTACTTAAAAGTAGAAACGACAAAGATTTGTATCTGCTTCAAACCTATCAAAAATGTCTGAAAAAATTATATAAATAAATTTACCATAATATAAAACCGTAATGAAAACCAAACAGCATAATGTTTTATTTTTACAAACTATACCTACCTAGTTATGATATTCATGTTGCACGTTATGTAAATTTAATTGTTTTTGTTTATGAGTTATTTTGTTGATTTATATGCGTTTTTAATAATGATTGTAATTCTCAACTCTATCATAATTAATTTGCCATGGTTAAAAACAACCTTTCTGTTAGGTGACGCTTGTCATTATTTTAATTGTGACAAATATACATTAAATAGCTATATTACTTATATATACGTTTTCATAATCATGTTAGTCATTGTTCGTAATGTAAATTTTCATGAAAATGTTGAAAATGTTATAATATCTTATTAAATAAATCCTTTGATATTATAATATAGTAATAGTATGCTTAACCTATTTTATTATATTTATAATATGATATCTATAATAATATATATTTATAATATTTATAAATAAGAGTTTTTATGAAGTTTATTTTATTTTTCAAATTAATTTGTTGTTGATGAGGTATTATGATTTTATGCTTTTTATTATATTTATATTGTTATACAGTTTTAACAATGACGAGGTTTTCAATATGTTTATTATTTTTATTTTGTTGTCTGAACACTATTATGTTTTTTGAAATTTTATAAATAATAAAAATATTAAGTTTTATCATCTTTTTACATAATATTTTTCACTAATATTACTCAAGAAAAAAAAATAACATTTAAAACAGATTATATTATTTATGTGATACAAAATTTAAATAAATATAAACCTACTATTTCTAAGCATTTCATTAGCAAGAGTAAAATTCTATTCAACCTATTATCTAAACGACATTTATAAATATGAAGAACATTTATTTTATGTTAAATATCTTATATAGTAGGAAAAATATGTAATACCTATAACAAATTGAATAAAAAATATAATTTAAAAATCTGGAAAGGAAATTAAGTGTTTATTTTTCCTATGATGTGTTAACAAGTTTGTTCAAATGTTGTTGGAGTAAAGAGTTAAAAATTAATGTTTTTTTAACAATGATAAACTCACTAATGATAAATCATATAATAAACTTATGATAAATCATAAACTCACTAGAATAAAAACTCTGTGAATAGATTATGATTATGATAATTTTATAATACTCATATATTATAAGAACAAAATAATGTTTATAACTAATATATATTACTTACAAAATTTGTTTTTGTGATATCTCTGTAAGTTTTTGTGCACAAACGTCAGGACTTGGTGCACATTTCTGCACAAACGTTTGGTTAGGTCAAAAGTTTAAATTTTAAAAGTGGAGGGGCCATTGAAATGGACCTCTTTTTAACTTTATTTATAGGCTATTATTGAGCATAATATAGAAAATACATTTTTTTTTAATTAAATTTCTGCTTCGACATCTAAGGTCATTAGCATTACATTCTTTGTATATGTGTTTACATTTTAATTGTGACCCATTCAGTTAAAGTTGGGAAAAGAATACAAATTAAATAAAAATACAGAAAATAAAAAAATAGTTAAATGAAATAAAATACAATAAAAATAAAAGTATTAGTTAATAAACTATTATTTAAACAAAAAAAATTTCAAGACTGTTTAGTCTGTCTTTATATTAGGTTTAATATTTTTATTATTTTTCTTTCATTGGTAGAATTTGGACCAAGACTTATTCCAATAAAGTGGCTTACAAATAAATCTATCTCGGTAATAATGTAAATTTTTATCTATTATAAAAAAATTTGCATTTTTACTTTAGTATAAATATTAAACATATAAACGTTTTCCTACATTTATTGATTTTACCATTTTTATTTATTTATTGTTTGAGTTAATTCCTCAATACTTACACTAGGTAACTACTTTTTATGAGTAGTTATAACTAATTAAATTGTATTAGGCTTAACGCAAGAGCATAAGTCACAACTATTTATAATTGATAAATATATGCTTTATTAATTAATATGTGTAGGTATATATTTTAATTGTAGTTCACATTTACAGTTGTTTAATTCTTAACTAAATATACAAAATTAACTTTATAACGAATTAATAAAAATATTTATAAAAAGATTATAATTATAATTTTTTTTTTAATCTAAGTATTTTGTTTGAAACTTTGACATACCTACACTTGTTACAATGTAAATAAAAATGAAATTTTTCTTATAAAATGTATAAAACTCAAAAATCAAATTTTCCAAATTTTCAAAAAAAGTTGAAAATTGTAATGAAAAATAAAATGTTTAAGTTTACATTTCTAGTCATCGTCATATATTACGTTTTTCATAAACTATTGAATCCATATTCACTTAAAGTTATTCTTGTGGATTATTTATTTACTCTGTGGTTACTCGATAATACATTTTCTTATAAATTTAAAATTTGTAACTATTTGGCATATATTATTAACTTGGTGAAATATGACGTCTTATTGGTTGACGATTTGATATTAACTAAACTATTTTAGGTAGAGGAATTCAGCGACATTTTATTATGGGCTATAATATTATAAATATCTTAATATATTATACCTACTATTACGATCTTGTAGTTTGAAGTTCCATAGTTTGAGATATTTTTTTACCGTCTATTATTTTTCGTTTTCAGGTTCAAAATAATATCCTATCTATATTTTTCTTACTCATTTTCAAATTTCTACGATAATCCCGAAAATAAAATGAATACTGTTTATAATATATTTAAATATATTATGTTCCATCTTATAAGTACCACATTTATAATAGGCTATACACGTCTCATGTCATTATACACATGTAGGACCATATACCTACGTGATTACGTGCAATGGAAATTTCGATGATTATCGTCAATCGCAGTGTGCCACTGGTACCTATAAAGTATAAAAATATAATAAGCATATTGAAATAACACTATAAAAATCATGTTGTTCCTTATAGAATGTCTAATAAAAATCTACGTATGTCTGTAACATGTCTTGTATAATGTTATAAGGTTAGGTACATATATTGTTATTAATATAAGGAACAATAATGGTATTTTAAAACGTCTATCTATATCTACTCAATAGGTATGTGTCCTCCGGTTCTTCGGGTGTATCGTAAATAATTTTAATCGCAATTATATAAATTTTATACCTACAATATATATATATATATATGTGTACCCATTAATAACTATTATCGTTTTATTGACGAAACAGGTTTAAAAACATAATAATATATAATATTATATTATAATCCTTGCGCCTCCGAGTATTTATAATATAGTGTTTGTAACCGTTATAGTTGGGCGTTTAACATTTGCACGGTGGTACCTAATTGTCGCTCGCACAGGTAAATTATCGTGGTTGGTTTTAAACAAATAAATAACTGATATTATAATCGATAATAATAATAATAAATAATAATAATATAATATGATATCGATATAAAATTGATAATTTGAAATTTCACGTTCTTACTGCGATGTTAGAGATTGTACCGTCGACCTTATTCACAATATTGTTGGTAAAACGTTATGATACGTATTACTCGAGCTTTTAAAAATACTTTTACCTGCGAAATCGATTATGATGACAATTTTTTTTTAATGGCTCTGTAAACACTTTTAAATATGAATTATTTTCTTATCAACTCGTTAATCATTTAACAAAAGCCGTAATTTGCACACTAAGAGCAAAACCAATGTTAAATTGAAATAATAATATTGCTTATTTTTTTATAAAATGTATGGGCTATAGCTTACTCAGTAGCATATTTGACTTAGTTTTAAGTGGGGGGATGGAGCGACAATAAAACTATTATACACTAAATATACTCTTCTATTAACATAATACAATTATATAGTATAGTTATATTTCTATATAGCATACATTAATTAAGCCATGGGGGTCATTTCGCCCCCACTACTCCCCTCAAATTAAAAGCTACTGTTTTAGCTTATATATTACCATTGTATTTCTTATATTTTGATGATAACATAATAAAGTGATTTTTTCGTTAAAAATTTTTGGCGATATATATTTTAATCAATTAAATCGAATTAAATGTTTAATAATATAATATAAACGTCTTGTCATTATGTTTTCAGTTTTATGATAACTAATAGATTAGTAAATCACAGAAATTTAAAATACTTGGTAAAGAAATTTTTGTATTTATTCCGTATACAAATTGCATTTGATGTTACAATGAATAATTAATTTGATAATCTCTGTTGGCAAAATAATGGTTTTCAAATATTTTTCTAAACAAAACTTTAAAACATGGATTCACCAGGAAGCTAATATAGGCTACTATAGTTTATAATATAGTTATGCTTTGATCGTCAATATATATCTATATGCAGATTATAATATAAATAGTGTGTGATGAATAAATTATAATATTATTAGTATTAGTAATATTATTTTAATCGCTATGTTTTAGTCCCAAGTAATCGTTTCGGTTATTGACTATAATTAATTTATACAACTATATATATTTTACTATTTCCGAGATTGAATAAACACAATACGGTTCTAAACGTTCATGGTGTAAAAAGATAATTATTAATGTTGTTGTTTGTACTACTATTCGATATAGCAGCGTACCTTTGCAATTATATATCCATGGTTCGACGGTTTTTAGAGAAATTTATAGAGGCAACGAGTTATTTAATTTAAAAATGTGTAATAGATAAAAAAGGTTAACATTTTTGATGTGTTTCTATAATATGCTACTTAGTATAATATAGGAACCTACACCGAAGGCCTAAGATGATCTTGGTAGATGTTATAATAATGATAGTTTGTAGGTCTGATCTACGGCCATAATATCATGATGACCCCATACAGTTTTATGACGAAAAAATCAATTAACAAATAGGAAGTCAAACTAAACTTTATGCCATAAAAATAAAATTATTTATTTGCATTGGCTATTTGCATACTAATGATGTCCATATAATATAATGCTGTACAAACGTCAAAGTTGTAGGTAATAATCGAATAATTTTGTATGCTATGGACCACATTCGAAGACATTCCTTATTATATAATAATTGTGTATACACATTATTATGTACGTGTGATTAATAAATTTAGAATAGGCTTTATTTTATTCGAAGAAAATATAATAATTGTTATTATGTGAGCCGGTCATTCTGATAATTCATTGTGTCTAAAAAGAAGCGCCCCCACGCACGTAACTCGTATAATAATAAAAAAAACGAAATAGTTACAAAACTATGTTTTTGAATGTAAAAAATTACAAAAAAATAAATCATTTTAATACCGTGTTGTTTAAGCATGTAAATAATAAACGCTGCACAATACGCGTAAAACATAATATTATGTTATTACTTTAATGATGTGGAAAACTACAAAGAGTACAATAAGGAATTGCACATATTATTATTTTCTAGTGTTGCGCGAATAGATAGTACAATACGTTTTCTAAAACTCGGACGATATGCACTGGTTTAATTCCCCTCTCGTGATATGAAATAAATCTGTCATTTAATGTGTTGTAAAACAAAATAACAGAACAATAACATATTATAATATGACACAGGGGTACGGGGGTCACGAGACGACTACGGGTAGTGTCCGGGGCCGGGGTGATGTACGTCGAGTCACGTCCGTATTACAAATAATAATAATATATAAAAAAAAAAAACAACGACACAAAAAACATCCACTCTGCGGTCTTTTGTGTTTACTATCATTATTATTATTATTTTTTTTTGAGGATTTCAAGTTTAGATAAAATAAAAGACAATGTGAACACAATATTACGTCACAATGAAAATATTGTCCTCCTCTTCCTCGCCGGCGTGGTCGACGAACGGACAAATTCTCCTTATCTATTTGTGTCAAACGAGAATTTATATTGTTTTATACGAAAAGGAGTAAAGGACGTTGTACTACAACATCGACGAGGGCGGCGGTCACGTTTTTCGTGTCACACTCAGCTTGTTTTTAAGACTATAATTGTTGTTATGAACGGAATTAGGCTGTGCGAGTGAGAACGATTTAACATTTATACTGCGGCTATTCGACGATTACGACGACGTCGACTATGACAACCACAATAACGACTATATTCAGGTACTCAGATGTGCCTGTACAATATCAGCTACTATGGATGGGAAAAAAAAAAAAAACGACGCTGATAAGAATCTGTCGTTCTTGAATAAAAACGATGGCCGTGTGGGAATTAGGTAGCAGGTCTGAGCATAATATTATGAATATATTAATATATATATATATATATAGTCATTGAGGAGTATGCGTAGCGGGATGAAAGACGAAATGTCATCAAACGTATTATTATTACTATTATTAATATTATTATTATTAGAATCGACATTATATTATCTGTGAGGTAATTTATATATACAATCATCTGCAGTGCATTATAAATTATAACATTATATTATATGCTCGCTGGACGGAGCGTAATAATTATAATCGTAGCCCAACAATCAGTCTATTCTAAAAACCGATCGGAGGGGGAGAGATATAGTAATGATATAGAATTTCAGCTGTCGAGGAGCTTGAGGGATAGAGAGAGTGATAGGGGGAATGACATGAGGTGAAAAGAGAAGAATTGCGCCAGATATGATATGCAACCTACTGCAGAATTTGTAAGTACGTTTTGTGTAATGGTCTAATTCTGATGGACAAACGTCAATTTCTTTTCTTTTCTCATTTAGCACCGGGGTAAATTATTGTTATACAACAGAATATTGCTGTGTTCTTCTACCTACTGTTATAATATACTTTTCCGTCTAGAAAACGATTTTTATCTCGGGCCACCGACGTTGTTACGCGCGCACACGATAGTTTTTTTTTCTTCTCCGGTAATACGCATTATTCAGGTAGTGTATATAATATATAGGTACACGCAAGTATATACTTTGAACAGGTTTTTTTTCTATTTACTTATTTTTTCCGTTCTATGTACAAACACACACACTCACAAATATATATATTATATACCGTACAGGATGAGCTCGTTAATTAAGTTCAGAATTGCCGTCAATTACTTAGCGAAATCCTGCTGTGTATGTATATAATAGGTACGAGATAATGTTATATATATTTTTTTATTCCGTCCTAGTACCGCATCTCGAGACGAGTCTAGTCGGTTTTATTACCCCCGTCCTTCTCGGCAGTCGTGTAGGCATAATATAGGTAGGTAAAATACAGGAATAATAACGCGGACTTAATGCAAAAATTCGAAACCGCGTAGTTGTAGATTATAACTGTAGGATCGTGTTCGCAGGTGTCGCTTGGTATTATATTGAATTAATTGCAAACGAGAGAAATGCCAAACATGCTCGTATTTCATCACAAACGTTGTAGAGCGCTGCACAAACGTAATAATATAGGTACTACGGCGTGTTGCTTATACGTTATATTATTATTATTATATAGTCGTCCCACCGGACATGATACGAATACAGCACGTGGTCAGACTGATAAAATGCATAATATGGATATAGTACATACTATTGTTATATTTTCAATAGGTTTTCAATCTAACGCAAAGTATCATGTTTTAAAGTTATTATTAATTAAATAAAATGTCATTAAAAGTAGATTTACATAATAACATAAAATGCGACTAATGATATGTATATCTAGTACATATTACCTACAAAGTGCGTTATATTCTTGGTTGTTATGGATCGACTCTCATGATATAAAGTTCTAAAAAAAAGTTCTATTAAAAGACTTCCATACAATCATATTAATTTTAACATCTACAAGAATTATTAATTATCATTATATAAAATACAGTAACACAATTTTATGAAATTATCCAAGACAATTTTTCCCACTTCACTTTTTAGTGAAATGTATACTGATGCATCTAAATCCACGCAGAGAATAGGCTTTGCTATTGTCCAAAATAGTACCACTCTCACAAAGTACCACCAGAAACCATTAAATTTTGAGCAGAAATTCAAGCTATCTATAAAGTAATCGTATAAGCCAACACGATTACTTTAAACTACACTAATTTCAAGTGACTCACTCAGTGTACCTCTTGCTCTTCAAAACCTCCTTCCTTCAAATTAAATTACTCAAAACACCAAAATAGTATTAAAATCAACCAAAAAAACATTGAATTTATGTAGGTTTCTTCACACGTAGATATATCCGGCAACAAGATAACTGATAAGGTAGCAGACCTTGCGACCAGAACAATCCACTATTCAATCACCGATATACCGAAAAATGACGTTAAATCATCCATCAAACAAAAAATATACGCGATGTGACAAAATTATTGGGACTCTATTCCATACATTAACAAACTCAAAAATATCAACAACAAAAAAAAAAAAAAATACAAAAGAATGGCCGTTTTTTGAACACTTTACTAGGCGACAGGAAGTAGTCATTACAATAGCCAGAATCGGACACTCCTTTGCAACTCATTCTTTTCTCATCAACTGATCCTCCATCCATATGCGACATATGCCAAGCCAACCTGCCCGTTCAATACATCATTCAAGACTACTTGAAGTGCCGAGGTACACGGTTCAATCTCTCTACACCACCAAACATGGAAGAAGTACTCAGCAAAAACAACACTGCAAAAATCGTGGAATTCTTAACCAACACTAAACTTATAAAAAGTTCTAACATTGTAAAAATCTATATACTACCTTAGTCATTAAGGTGTAACACATATTGTAGCTTTCTATTTATTTTAATTTTTTTTTTGAAATGTACTTTAGGCTAATAACCTGTGATGTCGAAGCCTTAATTCAATAAAAAAAATTATAGTAAATATTTTACTTAATTTCAAATTTCATACTTATTTATACAACCAGTTAGAAGAAAGGTTAAAGTAGTTATCTTGTGAATTATTACATTTAATTAAATATTATACTTCTATAGCTGTATTATAGAGTAAGGTATAATAACTACTATTTTACAACTTGCGAGACCAAATTCTTGAACTTTTATCTAAAATTATTGTTGAAAATGAATGAAAACATACAGAATAATATTAGCAAAGAAATAAATTATGCATTATGTACATGATCTATTTTCGTATTTTCTATTACAATGTGACATTTGAATATTTGTAAATACTAACGAATACTTTATATTATGTATAATACTTTTCTTAATTTTATTTAGATTAATGTGTTTAGCTATATCTATGGTTAATATTAAACATTACAGGTATTTTATTTCAGTTTGTTGGTCGGTTGTGAATTTTATGTTAATTAAATATATAACTGTTTGATAAGGATTCTGAAAATATATTTATTATAAAAAAAAAAAGTTTTTCTCAGTGATTAATTATAATAACACTATGTTCAAAGTGATAAAAAATATAATATTTCGTTAAATTGTTTACGATGTAATTTATTTATATAAATTCAATAGAATTTAAAAATACCAATACTTTTCGAATTTTCATAACATTTGAGAAACATTAAAAGCCGTATCTTTGACTAAATATGTATCTATACCTATTCAGATTATATTATTATACAATGTATAGTATTTTATTATATCAAATACATTTATTCGAGAATGGATGCTAAATTTGTATTATGCAATTAAACTTAAGCTTTTATAAAAGACCGCAGAATATGATATGTACGATTAGATGTCTCAAACCGAGTTCAACGAGAGCTATACACGCGTGATCTGAATCATGTACTCAAACACGTTTGATTATACTTTATTAATTTTAATGTTATAATTGCCAAATGGATCTCTGGTAACCGGTAATCATATTATTATTAGGTAACATTTTTCTCACGGGGCGTTTTGCTAGAAATTACTAACAACAAATTGCAGTGTTATAGCTATTTGTGTATTTAGAGCATTTCATACGTTTTTCCTGTAATAGGTTTTCTAAATCAGGTTTTTTGTTATGTCAAGGTATTTTATAGCGGTTAGGCACGTTATTCATATTCATCAAATTTAACCATTAATTTTTTTTTTGTATAAGTGTGTACTTACAATTTTATTAGAAAAAATGCAAGTGATACACATAATATTAATCTCAATAATAGCGTTACTATGCTATAGCAAGTTCATTCCAAACTTTGTGTCATACCTGAAGTTTTGCGGGAATAACGCTTATATTGAAAAAAAAAACTTTTTAAAATATTATTAAAACAAAATATGTAATCCTTCATACCTACTTGAATCATAATTTACGTGTCCTTATTATATGCTACGTGCACTAAATCGTCAGTTTGTGCGCTGCTCGGTTTATAATATGAGTATATATCTCATTACAGTCATATTGTGTTAATGTACATTATATTGAACCAACATCTGCGTCAGAGTGTAATGATGATGATAAACGTTTTTAAAAACCAAACCAATAACATTTTTCTAGTTGGTATCAAAAACGGCCGAACTCAATGTTTAAGTGTATTTTAGTATATATAATAATTTGTTAAAAATTAAAATGAAAAATCTTTCTAGTTATGAATTTCAGATAGACCTTCGACCAATCAATTTGAAGATCGATTGATTACTTAAAATGCATTATACAGTTATTAAAATATTTTATTTTATTTTGAAATATAAACTACTGCAATGGTTGTAATATATACGTCATATATAAGTTAACATAATAATAATATTATGTACTATTAAACTCAACGTTAAAAATAATTTATCGCTATACATAATATGCAATTCCAATATTATTGGTTTAATATTATAAAAATGCACAGAACTGTTGATATTCAAGTTGTCAATTCGAATTATCATACATACACGCACACGCATATGTATACATCTGTATAAAAAACATTTTGAATAAGTTCAATATGTATGTTGTTTATAAGTTATTGCTTAAATTTAAAACTCGTTTCCGAATGGTTAATGGTTTTGAATAGATTTTAGTTATTATTGAAATTATTATTATGTTGGATTTAACTCATATACTGTTTATTTATAGTTAAGTTATTTAAATCAACATTGTACAATAAAAATATCATAATTTAAGATTCCGAGCGAAATAATGGTGTCCGTCTTCTGTGATGTGTACGTGTGTATGTGTGTGTTTTTTTATATAGTTGGAGAAATTCTGTAATAATGCTCGTATATATTATTATTATTATCTACTGATTGGATGGAAATTGTTGTTGGTATTATAAAGAATACCGATTAGTCACTAATGCTTAACAACTAATGAGTAAAATTTGCCAACAACAATGACCATTGGTAAAAATTCTTGAGCAAATTGTGTTATTTGCGGGAGCTTTATCTCATTTTAAATAAATTGTAATAAAAATGATGAGTTATTTATAAAAATACAAATCTTAAGGCTAAAACAGATTTGATATTTTCATAAATCTTTCGGTTTAAGTTATAACGTGTTTGTATTATTTTAATAAAAAGCTGTTTACAATATTTTTTTGACTGATTACATCTTATAGGAATTTGAGCATTCGTTTCATATTTCAGACTTGTTTCAGAAACCCTTAGCGAATTTTTTCAAAATCAAACTTTAAGCATTACAGCATCGGTTTTGACTGCAATAGCTCATAATATAAATACCGCGCGTAATAATATTAAGTAATAATAATTCGATCACACCTACCCTATCCCAAATCATAAGTCTGCGGGGCCGCGTGCAGATCGAATGAGATGGCGCGTGTGCGTATAATATTATGGCTGTCGAATGCCAGACAGCCGAATCAATAATTCTATCACAAGCAATAATAATAATAATAATATATTAACGTCGTTTGTCGAACGGAATTAACGAGACATGAATGAACGATTGTTTTCACTTGTGTTCGGTCTTACGAGTTACGACACATACTCCGTAAACATATATATTCGCATCGATACGTTGTGGTAGATGCGTACCTTTATGTGTATACGCGCGAGTATAATATATATATATATATGCGTGTGTGTGTGTGTGTATATACCTAAATATCGTTCGCGGTGCCAACCGTCAATTAAACGAAATAATCTAATTTATCGTATCGACAGCGGTCTACACAACAGCAGGTCAAACACAACGCAAATTGAGACACCGGGACGTCTGGCATCCGGTCCGACTGAGACACACACGATTTGTTGGGCAATAACAGCGGTGCCGTATGGGCCCCGAACAGAAATGGCACCGATCGTCCGAATAAGATATCGGCCGCGCACTGTCAGTTGGTGTTTTCGAAACGACTGGAAATCACGTCAACGTAATATAATATAATATATCATCGACCGGTGTGGATTTGTTTCTATCTCATTATTATTCTTTTTTTTTTCGGACGATGACTAATGACGACGCAGAAGAACACGAAGCGCGTAGTAAATACTAAAATAGATACCTAGTATATTATTATTACCTAGTAGTTTTATATGTTAAATTATTTGTTTTTTGTTTTTACCTTAATATACGAAATATACAAGGTTGATTCATTTAACGTAAAACACTCGTTACATTAAAAATTATAGAATTTTTCAATAATTTTTTTACACGGATTCATGTCATTAAAAAACAACATTTTTTAAAAAAATTATTTTTATTTTTATCTTTATAATTTTTTAAGTTTTTACTATTTTGAACGATAACATATAGTTTTAATTTCATGTTCCAAAGTAGAATATTAATTTTGCTTAGTATTTTGATACATTGAATTAAACGCAATTCTTTTTAAAAATTATAAAGTATTATTATTAGGATTGAACACCCAACGAATCAATAGTTCTTTTTTTTGAAATGGAAACAAAAATTGTCTAATTGGTTTATAAATTACGACACACAAGATTAAAAAATCCGATTTGCAAACCAAAAATTATCTTCTTTTAAAAGTTTAATATTTTCAAGTGCAGCAAAAAATTTTAATTTCATTCCCCGTGTTATCCTGTTTAGTGTAGTCATGTAAAAGACTGACTAATGCCCCCACCAATAAACCTGCAATAATATTATTGTTGGTAGTTCAGAAGGTATTTTTATTAGGTACCCAAAGTGTCTGGCTCGACAAAACATTAATTTAACCATTGTATTTTAGCTACTACTTCTGAGTATCAGCATTATACTTCAATATGATACAGGTAGGTTATATTTGTTATAATAAATAATAAATTGCACCACGTGGTGAAAAAAGCTTTTTCTTTAATATATTATGTTTTGTTTGTTGTGCGTACAATAGGTTCACTCGTTATTTTCAGACTAACGTGTAGTAATTCTACACAACATTACATTAGGATTTGAATAACGAATAATTCTTTGGAACATTTAATTTTTGAACACAATGTACATGGCACATGTGCACTCTTCCACATTTCGTTCGCACCCAGTTAATGTGCAACAATTTTCAGTTAGACATTTTCAATTATCACTAGAGTTTTGAAAAACAAACGGATACCATACGTAGACGTAATTGAAACTGCGTAGCTTCTAATCTATATTATAGTACTACGGCGTGGACACGAATATCGTTAATATGAGATTATTTTTATTAATTCGTGCGTGAGTTATATTATGTAGTTTTAATATCGTTATAATTTCTTGTAGACCATATCATATTTTGTAATAATTGCTTACAACAAAAAAACGATGAAAATAATAAAAACAAAAACCATCCATCATCGCGGTGAATTACCGATGAACAATAGTTAACTATACTTTCGATCTTGACGTTTTAGAAGGTCCATTGAAAAAACTTAAACAAACTTCAGATGTTACAATAACAACTATAATAGAAGTGTGTTGTGTTAATGAGTTTACGGGCCTCGCCGGCGCACAGATCAATTTGACATTTGGACGGCAGCTGCAGCACCTAACCTATTCGGCGAGTGGGTCGGTGTTGAAAATTGTTTTTAAATATATATGATAATATGTTTATTTATTATATATATAATATACATATTTACTATATTATGCGTAATGTTCATAATATAGATAACCGATCGCCCCTTTTCTGTCAATGAAACGGAACCCTCGGGCCACCATATATAATGACGTATAAACACACATATAATATAGCAATTAAATTGCATTTTATCTCCTCGCAATAATTATATTATATTGTTATTAAAATAAACACGGAACACGTGCAAAAAAAGTTCATGGTCGTGGCAAAATGCAACGTTATTTATTATCCTTATCCTTCACCCCACGTGGTCGTTGTTCGATGCAGCTGCAGTGGACCGCAGCAGAAACTAGGTCGAAACGAACGGCAGATAAACGAAATGAAAAAAAAAATGATTGAAGGAAAATAATGAATATACATACTTATACGTATACATATTACATACGCGCGCGCGCGCACACACACACAAATATGTATATAAATCAATCGCGATAAATCCAAATTACGCACGACTGTTTTACGGTATGAAAAATATAATTATTAACAGTACGTTGCGCAATACAATAATAATATAATGCAGTATACTCGCCATTGTATTATTATGAATACCGTCTTGTGGAGTGCGCGATTTGAAAGATCGTGAGCGAACTAAAGTATGAAATATTTATTATCGATTACTACGATCGATTAAAAAAACCAACTTTGGCCAACGCTTACAAATATTGTAATTATTATCAATAACTATTGCGTAATACTATAACAGGTCGCAGTAGCTGGTTCGTTTATACATAATATAATATTTATACCTATTTTATATATAATTATATTGTATTTTAAACGTCATCGTCTATAAGATCCTTTACACATCGTTTCAATTCGGTACCTACGCGTGTAACTCATTAAAGGTATTTTGTCAATTATCCATTATACACCGAACAATGGACATCAGCTATCCTAGTCAAATGACTTGTCAATAACAATACGAACAAATGAAAATGAGTACTCCGTAAAACTGAAAATTACAATAAGATATTGCTGTACGCGCGTATACCTATAATAATACTAATAAGAATAGGTTATCGTTGACATGTAGCGTTAAATTTGAAAGTGTTGACGTGACTTTCGAAATCAGTTCTTAATGAAGTAGATCTGGTTTATGAAGTCGGTAGAATATAATATAAAGCGTAAAATTAAAAACTTCAGTAAGCCCACAGTCGGTTATTACAACGATAACAAAACGTTCGAGCTATGTAGAACGGATAGAAACATCATACGAATAACGAGATTTAGAACCGTCTAAATATAGATGTCGAATTAATGGAGTGCCTTTCGTGGTGAATAACGAGTAAAAGCCACGTGACTCAACTATAAGTCACTGCATACACGTTATTACAGTAGTAGGTACACGAAAAGAGTGGAAAATCCAAAAAGTCTGTCGATTTTGCTGGTATGCCTATAGGTATATTAATATACAACTTGCAGATCAATAGTAAAAACGTTCAGAAAGCACATTATTGTATTGAACATCGATGATACGAGTATATATTATTTTATAAATATCCATATATCATGTAAATCACTCTCTACGGTCTCAATTTCTGCCGAGCGTGACTTTAAAGAGAAAAAAAACCATATTTTGCGGAGGCCATATTATTGTTGATGTTTGACACGTGAAAGATTAAATTATTGCATTAATTCGACATGTTTTTAATGCATATCGATTATACACACACACACACACTTCAATTATATACGGTGGATGGAAGGTATGTACGCGGACGTAAAGTAAAACGCGATAATTTTTATTGGCGTTATTATATCGTTGCACGATCGACGAGAACAATTATTACCTATCTATATATGTATGTACATTAGATGCTGTTACTATGGCGCCAGGAATTTTCACAGCATTTTACCGCCACGGTAAACATGGTATTATATCGATTATAAAGGTATTTTGCAGTCAGATAACACACGAAGTTGTCCGCAGGACGTTATGAAATGACATGCCTACCTAATGATATTATGTATTCAGTATTCTTATTAAAAATATCGTAATAATAATATGTGGGGTTGTGAATTGAATGAACAAAAAAACCATAAAAACGCACTTAAAATTTTGAATGATGTAATATAATATAATGAACTAAAAATCCCAAAAAATTACAAAAATCTTATAAATTCGTTCAAATTTCTGAAAGGTCTATATACTGTGCACTATGGCTAAGTAAACTAAAGAATTATAATTTAAGAAATATAAAAATCTATGAAGTGTAAAATATGTAAATCAAAAATTATTGTGCGGTATGCATACAGAACATGTAAAATATTTTTAAAAAGTTTTAATTGACGGATATTTTAAACAACATCGAAAAATGTAATAAAAAATGAATAAATAACTTAAAAAGGATAAAAAATATTTAAGAAATCAAAAATGTTTACAGATGCAAAATAAAAATTTCTTAATATAATTCATTAATAAGTATCTACCTGATTCAAGCTTCGTGTTTTAGAGTCGGCTAAAAATAATGCATTTTTCTACGAATTCACAGCCTTAATAATGATATATATATATATATATATATATTATAGCCGGATGACGGATTCTATCACGGATTCGTTACATGCCAGTCGTGGAATAGGACGCTGTTTTGCGCTCTCTACAGCAGCGAAGACAATCGCGGTGGGCCGGAAAATTTTCGATCGTCAGATTAACGACTGTGATATGCTTCCGACAAGTCCGCCGCGGCAAAGATGTCGCCCGGGAAAAATCGAATAAGTGCGAAAATATAATTATGTCATTATTATTGATTTAGACAATCACGCAGGTAGAGAGAAAGAGAGAGAGAGAGAGAGAGAGAGAGATAGAGGATGAGAGAACGATGATGTACTATCTGCGGGGTATTCGTGCCAAGGTTGATTCAAATGCCGTTTCATATGGTATTTTGGACTCGAAACGCGCTGAATCACGTCGGTAAATTAGTTTTTGAACGTGAATATAATGACGGCGGTAGCGGTGGCGACGACGGCGACGACGACGACGACGAAGCCGTTATCGTCCGTTGTTATATCGATCGAACGATGGGAACCCGCGAGAGTCTATCTGTATAATATGTTTATTGTGATTATTTTATTTAGTCGTATTATTTTTATTTTCCTTTCTCGACCTTCTCCTTCTCCTCCACTGCAGAATCATAATCGCGCCACCACGCAATCTCGACCGACACCGTCGCCGTCGTCTCATTAGAATCGCATTACGAAAGTGAAAACTGTGGCGAAGGCGGAAGATCGCGTACGCGCAGGCACTATTATAGGCAGATTATATCTATAAAGTACAGGCGTATAATGCCCTTTTCGCGTCTTGGGCAACTCGTCACGGGGAAAATTCGTTTCGTCCGACACAACTCGGCGAAGACCGCGACAATTGCGCAACCGTTGTCCGTATACGTACCTGCACTTAAACTCACAATTCCAAAACGCGCTTTTTATTATCTCCTCGTCGCCGCCGTCCCCCGTGAAATCGTCAATGGTCTACAGGTATATATATGTACCTATCAATACGGCAGCCATAACGTGTTTTGCAATAAAGTAATTTTTGACACGCACCGTGAAAAATCAAAAAAATAATTTTTAGAAACAATAACATGTACACGCACCGAATTACGGGCCGACGAATGGTGTTTTCCACACAAAACGATAGACACGACCGCGAAAGGCAAATCGCGTAGTTTGATAGTAAATAATATTATAATGCGACCTCGAGTCAGAGTATGTAGGTACCAGCTATAAGGTACAATACATAATTATGCATCAGTATGGAATAGACATAGATATTGTATAGGTACGATTTATTTGACAGCGGCTAAACTTTAATTTTCTCGGTTAATTTTTGGAATTTTGAAAAAAAAAAATTACAGCGTCACAAAAAATATAAACTTATGATTTTTAAATTACGAGTCATAATTTATACTTAACCATCGAAACCAACCGTTGCATTTGTACATTTTAGTAGAAATATCGATCAAATTGATTTTTAAACATTTAAAATTTAGAACAGAAGTAGAGTAAAATGGCAAGGCGTACCTCACAAAAGTTGCTCATCTAGGTTTTATAAAGTTTAAATGATATAGATATAATGGTATTTATTATATTTATTACTAAAAAAACTGTTCAAAATTCCATATATCTATTTATTAAATATATAGTGATTTATATAGTATATAATTATATAATAACAACGACTGGAAGCATTTTTACATTTTTAATAGTTATTATATTTAAATATATTGTTTTTATGATTACCTCCTTAATTTACAACTTAATTGTGATAGTGTTTATGTTATACTCATATTGACGAATAGTTATCAGAAAAAGAAATTCGAAAAAAATGATTATTAGTTAAGCTTAAGTCCTTTCCATCGTATTTGAGTCGTTTATTGTGAACGAAACAAACATAAATTGGCTTACGACAGATAGTGAGGGCTCTATCCTTCTTTATTTCGTATTTAGGGCACATTTCATTTAATGTCTAATATTTTGAAGCTACCTTTCGCAATCTTCTCCCTTCCGCTGAACTTTTTGAATATAATTTATAATAACACGTACATATAAAATTTTGAATTCAATTTTAAGTTAATCTTGAAAGCAAATACTTTTTAAGGTAATAAAATTGTTAAAACATTTAAGTTGCATTGCACGAATCCCCAAATTCTAACAAAGCTATACTAACGATATTCCATAATCCATATTCCATATTTCGAAATAATTAAACAGAAAAAGTGTTGTTGTTTGCTGGCACCGCAAGCTCGACGAAATACGCCCTGAACCAGCCACCAGGTATAATACAAATAGATATACTTCTTTGTAACGTATAAAATATCATATAATAAGCGACGCGTGCTATAAGCGCGCGCTCTGGAGTAATAATAATATTGTTGCGACGTATACATATATATATATATATATATATTGTAATAGCAATGCGGTGGAATACTGTATTATAATAGAGGTATATAATATATTATTTCTACGAACATTACTCCGGCCGGTGTGAGTTATAGTCCTGCTTATATAACAATATTTTAATAGTGTACGGGCGGAGAGTAAATTGGCCCCCCGAGAGAGGACCACGGGCGATCGTGACGTTTCCGTAGCAGCGGCGTAAAAAAAAAAAAAAAATTCGAGAAAAAAAAACAGAGTTCGGCGGTCTCCGCGGGCGATCAGAGCTGTACTTAATGAAGCGTTTGCACATCGGGCGCCCGGATGACATTTCGGTCAGGTCGGACGCGGCGGATAGAGTGAGCCGTGCATAAAGAGAGAGCACACGCACACACGAGCAGACGTCTATGTAACATACGCATAATATAATATTTACAGGGTGATTCACTATAAGCATGCTTATTTCATTTTTGTCTACAATTTATTCGAATTCTGATTTTTATAATTTTTAAATAAAGACTGTATTTTAAAATGCCTGTCATTATTTTATACTACTTTAGACGCGACTTGTAAAGATACAAACTTTTTTTTTACAAACGACAAAATTTTTTTTTATCCATTGTAAATTAATAATTTGCGCTAAATTAGGGAATATTGTTTTCAAAAATATTTATGCGCCTAGTTCAAAATTCAAACGAGTAGTTTCTTAGTTATTAAAATGTTTATACTACAAGGATAATGTCCTTAAATATGGTTTTAAAAAATATAAAATAGATGTGATATTGGATTTAGTATTTTTTTAATTTATTATATTTGATCATGTTTACTAACTATAAATATTTATACACTTTCGGATTTTTATTTTGATACAAATGCCAAGACATCAATGTCTTCAGAAAGTTTATCTACTAAATAATTTACAGTAGAAAAAATGATGGTTTTTATTTGAAAAACACAAGATACAATAGTTTGTATCAACACAGGGCACTTTAAACAGTACAAAAAAAAAAATCTCAAGAATTTGAAAATATGGTCTTTAATATAATATATTATATTAAATAAACATTTCAAATACCCATCAGATTTTAAGTAACTGCATTACTGGAGATATAAGGGGGTTTGCAAGCTTGGTAAATCTCATACAGTATAATTATACTTAGATTTGGTCGAACGGACAGACGAACAGGGAACGCGCGAATAGTACGAAAACCGATAGCAGCAGAAGCGCGGGTTAGGTGAGCTCGGACGACAACTGTGTAGGCGGTGAAGACAGTAAGGTAGGGGGCAAAATATTATTATCACGAAGCGGTCGCAATTATCCGCGGCACCGGTCACGACACAAACTTCTTTGGGCAACGGTGTTATACCTACGTTATAATAATAATAAAAAAAAAAAAACTAAACCCTTTGGCAATTAAACACCTGCGGGCCATCGCTCCACCGTCGCCGTTGCCACACATTTCATATATATCTTCTGTATATGTGTGAGTATGTGTTTTACCGGAGGCCTAGCTGTTGCTGCTGCTGTTGTGGCTCTTAATTATACGACATCCGTGTGTTATAAATTATAATTATAGCCCTGACGTAGACGATATTATGTTCCCAGCTTGCTTTGTCGTTATAAAAGAAGATATGAGATGTCTTAACGGAAATTACTTTATAAGATTTCCAAATGAATAAGTTTTGAAACATAAATTAATATTATACTCACGTGATTGTGCCTGCCAATTCTAACAATAACTTATTAATAAAATATGTCTTGTTTTGTGATAAAGGTAGTAGTATAGTATATAGTATATAGTTTTTTAGAAACATTAAAATATGCCTAGTGTACGTTGGATTAGAATATACAATCAAAATATAATAGATATAGAAAACAAACGAAAAGATGAGTCTGGACAACGCGCAGGAAGCTGAATAAACTAGAGAAATACAAGAGAGAATACATTGACGCAATAAGCAGACAGCTGAAGATAAAACATTACTAATACTTAGAATTCACAAATTATAAATATGATATAATTTTTAACTTAAATAATTTAAAACATCACTCGAGTCAAGTATACATTTATAGAATTAATAAAAATACGAAACAAATTAAATCAAAAATAATGTTATTATTAATTTTTATAATATTTTATCAGTCATTATTATTGCTATACAATCATTTATTTCTTAACACGTATAGAAGCCGGGAAATCAAATGACTGTTTTTCTTAATAATTTTCATGACTATTGTTATTATATGATTTTAACGTCTTTACAAATTTACGTATGTGTATCATAACTATTCATAGGTAGAGGATATCAACACTTTTCATTTTATCGGAAGATCGTGGACGGTGTCGATAGTAGATCACTCAAAAGTCGATCATCGGAATGTAAAATAGTGGTGGGGGCATCTAGACCTATACATTTTGCGTGAAACTTAGTGGCGTGTATGGCCAGTACATATTTATGGCGTTTGTACTACAAACTTTATACATCTAACAGCACACCATTGCCGACCTTATAATTCGCGGGACATGGGGCATAATATTTTTTGGGGTCCGTAAGAATATTAGTTTCACAAGGTGCCGAGCCTCAACTTATATGACCTAATCCCAAAGGCGTGGGTATAAGGACCGCTCTGAGTGTACCCGAAGCTGAACGTGTGCATGGCATTTTACATTGGCGTATTCCTGCGGAAAGCCACACAACCGGATTTTTCAAATTAAACTTGTGCTGGTGCTTTTGTTTTTTAGTTCGTTTTTTTTTTTTATTTTTAAACTCTGTCGATTCCACGTATTTTGGACAACGACGGTGATTCTACAAAATATACTGTACACTTCGTGGGTTTATCTGTCGTCGTGACCGCGCGCGCATTATATTATATCCACTGCCGTCGTCGTCATCGGCATCGCCATTTCCATCGCCCTCGTCGTGACCGTCTCGCGTGCCCGCGAATTAGGACCCGCACAGAGAATCTCTTCGGTCATTGTGTCGGCGGCGCGCGTCTAGCCGCACAATTGACATGTAATATAATAATAATAATAACAATATAACTACCTACACTGACGTGACCGTCGACGCAATAACATCGCGATTTCCTCCGCCGACCATCAGAACGGTACGCGAGGGTCGTCCGCTTTCACACGATGAGACGTATATATATAATATAATTTACTACACATAAAAACAGCACCGTCCGTGTGTTTCGCAATTCGGGCACAATTCACGTGTATACACAAATTTCATCATGACGAAAACATTGTCAGTACCTACATAGTAGGCATATAATACATTTGGGCGTATCAAACATTCAAACCTATGGCACGCAGGATATGCCGCTATCGTAAGCTGTAACGTATATATGATGGACGACACAAATATTATTATTACAATGGTTTCGGACGATTGTTATATTATTATCTAACATATTATGTGGTGTTCAATGCTTGAATTGAAGGGTGTCGCAGGGGGAGGGACCCCTCTCCTTTTTAGAAATTATTTATGCATACCTATTCTAATTATATTCTTATCAATAAGACATTTAAATAATTGGATATGGACATTTATTCCACACTTTTGCACCCCCTTCCAATTTTTTCCCAATTCAAGCATTGGTGGTGTTTTACCTGCCTATATACGTATGTAATCATTTCTGACGGTCGACGGAGACCGATCTATCGTGCGAAATCACATCGTCATTTGCGATCGTATATATTATCATTATCGTACATACAGCCTTAAACCATGTAAAAATAGGAAGGTTGATTTGGGTTGTTTTTAGATCCAAAATCTGTAAAGTGAAATGCCAATTACAATATAGAAAAATAAACCACTCAGATTGCAATTTAGAAAGACATTTTCACTGTTTTTAAATATATCCCTATGGACGGAATAAAATACACATACAAAATAATTAATTCATCACCCAAGTACTTTGGCACCGTAGACATTTTCTTAGGCAACATTTTGAATTGATGTTTTTAGCCTCCCAACCAAATACGTTTTTACTATTTTGTCCTTCGTGGTTAAAATCCAAATCTTATGCACCATGTACGAGTTTATGTCGAGAAAATCCTAATTAGGCCTAATTATTAATGTACAGTAGCATAAGTCTTAACAAGGAAAGTCTAAAGTATGCAATTTTTTTTTAAGACTATTTGGTTTTTGGCATGAAATAAAATATTAAAAATTGGCCTTTTTGTAACGTAAACATTCGAAAAACAATCTGAAATGGTTTCCTAGAATTCTTAGAGTGAGAAAATGCTAGGAATACAATTTCAAACAAAAAATGTAATATAATAGATATTTGTTGCACAAAAGATGAATCAATCTCAAAGAATCGTTGCTTAACAAATGACTAGTATTATTTATGTACTGCGCCAATATTGTGGGTGCTGCAATAATGTATTATTAGATAAGGACTATTATTGACGTGATGAACGCGTTATCACTTGGCACAAGGCACGTATATTGACTGTTTCCTGATTTTTTTTCATCTCATTAATTGTACCGGTTGGTGGATTCGTGATGTGTTCGTTATAATATTTTTTTTACATTTTTGTTACATAACTGTAGAATATTTGAATACCTATGATGTTTCTTTTTTTTTTTTTAACGATATCGCATAGAAATGCATAATTGGTATGAAAGAATAATATTCATTATAATATGTATTGACACGTCACGTCAATTATTATAACATTTCACTTCAAGTCACATAATATTATACAATATATATATATATAATACATGCTTTATATTTGCGCGAAACCTTAGTAATATTGTGATATGATTCGATAGTATTGCATTTCTGTTTAAGACCCGTGGAGGTCGATACACGCGTAGGTACAACTAAGCGCAGTGGAAGAACAGTCATGTGGCGTGTATTTTATACATTAAATAATATCATATTATCTGGTTTTAACGAGTCCGTATAAAAAGTAATAAGTACCTACGTACAGGATTAAAACGTGTACATGCGCACAAAATAATCAAGTGTTCACGAGTGTTATACGAAGGGTAACTTTATATACATATGTATGTCGAAAATAATTAAGGGATCACGTTTTTATGTACGTTCCGATAATTTCATATAATTATTACCGCAGTGGGTAGGTAGCAAAATGCTTTTGTTAAGCTTCGTTGACTGCGATTTGTATTTGGTCAACGTGTATTGTATTTAATTGCCGTCCTTGACGACGACAGTATAAATCGCACGTCACGAATATCAATATAATTCAGTGCACTTTATAATAATATGACACTGACTTTCTAAGAACAGCCCGGGTTTTTTAATTCGCCAAATGCAATTAAAACGCATATATTTGCAAGACAGATCGGCTGCACGGCTGCACATGACCGTTCGTACAACCATACATCATTGTCTGTTTATGTATCGTACAAAAGAAATCGCAAATGAGATTGTACCGTATAACAATAATCGATGTGGAATATCGAGCAATGTGAAATGCGAGCAAAATAATTAACAAGTTTTTCTAATGAGTTTTTTTTATATTTATTAAATAATAATAAAATTGTTTGTACAACGACTTACCGAGTTTTGAATACAAACATATTTTCCAACAATTCAATATATAATAGTATGGTTTAAAATTTAAATAATATGATAAAGTACCTATTTATTATTTATTTTTGTGTTACTAGAATAACACTTTTAATTGTAAATTTATTGAGATTCTTACACGTCATTTGTTTATTTTGAAAGCTGCTTTATACAAATACGTAGATCGCCGCATCACTGTAGACCTCCCTAATTGTAGAATGCACGGACACTTATAATGTAATATCTCACGTACAAAATTCTAGTCGTGATTGAATTGCCCATGAAATACCCCTTAAAAACAATGGGTCTATACTTTGGGCTAAGAACGCATGAATAGTAATAAAACAAAATAACACATAATAAGTGCAATAAACCATGTGTACAAATAAATAGGTATAATAATATTATAAAAATATATATAATGTTTTCACCAACCTTAAAGTTATTATAGAAAATTTCTAAGTAATAATAAAGTATTATCTATTCCACTCCATAGTAATTATTTTATTTGCAGTAGTGCAGTAACATATATTATTGTATTGTATGCGCGCGTATTATGACTGATGCGACTAAAGAAATTTCAACGGGCAGAATGAATTGTTAAACTTCTATGAAACGGTGTTCGTTATTTATTTTATATTAGTAACTACAACGGTTGTATATAATAATATAGCGTCCAACTACTTCTACAAATGAGATTGTGACGAAGAGTCATTGCGCGGCGATAGTGCAGGCGGCCAAGTTATTATAACCGGTCTGGGGGATTGATAGCAACAGCGCACAAGTGTTACAGAGAAATTCCGGAGATATGGATAAATGCGATTTATACGAGACATTGATTTATCAGACAAAACCATCCCGTACAATATCTATATATTTGCAGGCTGCAGGCCCTTCACTATATTATTATTATAAGTTCGTGTCCAAGATAGTGTATATAAATCTCGAACAAATAGGTTACACTTTGTTGTCGGATGCGATTTGAACTGTGGACAAACATTTTACATTGTTATCCGCGTGTGGGTTGCGAGTATATACGCAATAAATATACGCATATTATATACGCGAAGCTTTCGATAACGTGTGAACAACGCGTCCAATCTAATACTATATGGCGGTGACGGTGCACATAACACTCGTCTGCTGCTGCTGTATAGAATAATATTGTGTGTACCTACGATTTCAATTACGCGCATAATTTCCTATAATGAGAATCTTTTCCTGGTCGAGATAACAAGTATAATAATATAATAATAACACCGACGACGATGTACCGTATTGTATTGTCGGACGGCCCCGGGGCCGGAAACGAAACGACGTCCCAACGCCGCCGACGCCACAGACACCGCCGACACTCCTTCGGAAGACGGTGTCGGAAATTTTATCGCATCTGTTGAGTATGCGCGGGTGCCGCGACCCGCAATAGATGTGGGTGTTGACTTCGAGAACGTGTTGGCTTTATACTCATATAATACCTATATCTACCAAGTTTAAAGTGCATATTTTTAGTTTTGTTTCTGAATTTGGTTCTCAATTAGCTTTCCAAAAAAAAAAAAATTGTTAAAGTCTACTCAACAAAGGAGTTTGAACTTTCACATTTTGCGATGATGTCCGTTCAATCTATTATGATATGAGCGTCAAGTAGTCAAAAGTGATATTTTTGAACCTATAATTATCTATAGTTTATAAATAGGTAATAGCCAAAGCCTACTCAAAGCTTTCGATCATTCGTTCTTGCGCAGGTCTCGCGATTTGTTAAATGCGCCTGTACTAGATCATTGGGGACGCGCGCGTGTCCGTCGTCTGATAGATAATATTATTATTATGCGTGCATTGGCAGTCCAAACGCGTTGATAATATTATTACCATTACTATTATTATTATTATTGTTTGATGGTTCAATTATTAAATTCGTGCCCGAACGCACGCGCCGATCAGATAACGTGGCAGCGGCCCAGCGCCACGGACAGGCTCTCAGCGGGCGACTTTCCGCGGCATGTCGTCGCCGTACAGTAATAATAATAATAATAATAATAATAATACATGTGGTCGGTCTGACGGACGGTCCGGATTCGGGGATTCAAGACTAGGCACGTTTTCTCTATTTATTCTGACTCGTCGTGATCCGAGGAGTGGTATACAACATTATATTATATTGTCGCGGGAATCAATGACTCTTGCCTCGCGGTTTATCGAAATATTCTTAGCGGTAATGCCGCTGTGCGATATACATTTTTGTAATTTTATATAATATTTAGAACGGGCCCTTTAAAACTATATCCGAGTCTACAGTATATGACGTATACTGAAAATAAGATAGAACTGGAGTTGAAAATTATTTAACACGGTGGTTTTTAATTAGTTTTAACTTAAAGAAGTGTCTTTATTAGTTGATGCATTAATGATTAATACCAATCCCGATTATTAATATAATAATCACATTGTATATTTGGGACTACCGACTTTTTTCATTATAAAACTGTTATATTATTATGAAATTATTATGTACGGTAGTTTCACAGGGATTATGATTAGGATTAGTGACTACCAATTAAAAATCCACCAACAATTATTACATTGTTTACCACAGTCATCACCACTGCAGTGGCACTACAGACACGTACTTTCGGTTGATAAAAATATCTGGACGTGTAAAGTGATTTCTTTTACTATACTCGCGTAGATAAATTGCGATTAATACATTCCAGAATACGATAATATATGGAGAATTGATGGAAAAGTTGTCTATTGATCAAAATCATTAGATATCGGCATTTGGTATAGTAATTTTGGCATATTATCATAATAGCCAGTAAAGCATTGTAAGTTTCCTCACCATCTTAGTTCATTAAACGGCAATAACGTGCCAAATCGATGCCGTGTTTAATGTCGCATGAGGTATTGCAAGAGGCGCGTTTTTTTTTTATCTGACGTCCCCTTGTAGGCCTAATCCACATAGATAAAAATGGAAGTTAATTGCCGGCCAACGATAATGAAAAAAATCATTGGAGAATTATTATGACGTTATACATTGTTGTAGTTGACATGCAGGTTGAAATAAAGACTTAGTTCTAATAATTTATCTTTTCGCTAATCGAAATTCATCCAATATTTCAGTGATAGTGTTAAATTCAAGACGTGTATGTCGCCATTAAAACAGGACCAGACTTGAGAAAAAAAGGTAAATTTAAAACATTACCAATTGCCTTATACTTACATAAAATAAATATAAACATATACCATCTATTTGGACATATCATTTGTCTACTGAATTTAACACGGCAGTATTCTATTTCTACCTATATTATATAGGTACTATAATATACATTAATTAACAAATACGTATATTAATACTATAGCAACTATTAAACTAATACTAATTGTAGCCAATAATTGAAAATTAGGTATAGATAATATTATTATAATTAATTAACCAAATTAAACCTAAACATGCTATAATCATCGTCACCGTCAATTGCTTATTTATTTTTCATGTATAGTTTAACAACATTAGTTATACAATTAAAATTATTTTCATGTACTATTTTTAATTCATTGTAAAATTGTATTTCTTGAATATAGCTATAGCTTGATGTTTAGAAATAATAAACATCTGAATACATTCATTAAATTTATAATCATATTCTTTATGATAATATATTCATGTATTTTGAAAAATGATCTACTAATAATTGAAAAAGAAAACATTACAATTAATTTTCGTACAACAACTGGGTATTTAATAAAAAAGTCGACTTTAGGAGTATTAAAAATAAAATAAAAATACATTTATGATTAATTATATATATATATATAAATAAAACTTATGACTTTTTATAAAATTACAATAACTGAGAGTCAAAATACTTTATGAAATAAACATGTTACTAATACTTTTGTTATAATTACTAATGACAAATATGCGTTATAGCCAGCACATTTTGTATTTGTTCACTTAATTTTAGCCAACATAATTTTTAACAAGCCAGTTAAAGTAATAATTTAATACTGAATTATAATGACCATTATTATTTTTATCGAATAGTTTATTATAATATTTTGAATATATTACAATAAAGAATCAAATATATATAAAAGTATAAATACATATGAAAATTAAGATTTACATATTATCTTAAGGTATAATATACATTTTATAACTCATTATCAAACATTTATTCTAACATACAATGTATAGGACAAAACTAAATACTATAATTTATAAAATAATATTCATCTACCTTTTATGGGTAGTACCTTTTTTATTTGAACTCGACGTAACTAATCACTATCACACACCATATTATTTATACGTTACGGAGTTGGTAGAAAAAAACTTCAGAAATAAAAATCAATGAAAAGAATAACCTTATAATATAATAATAATGTATGATAAAGTATATTATATTAATATCAAAATTTGTTTGAAAAATCAAAGTTTTACGAAAGAAAAAGAAAATAGTAATATTTGGAATTATTCAAAACACTTAGAGAATCCCCAAATATGTTCAATTTGTTCTCAATGAAATCATGTTATGATATTTGAATATCGTTATAAATAACTAGAGTTTCAGATTTCAGTAGTATATTGTTTAGTGCTTTTTAAATATTATTACATGAAAAAAAAAAACGAAAAAATATTTGATGGAAAACGAATGTATCGTAAATCGGAGCGTTATATCATAGAACAATGTGAGAAAATTAAGAAATTACCTCTCTAAAGTACAAAGAGTAATGAGTCATTAAAACCTACAACCGATGTTTTAGGTATCGCAAAAACGGCGGTTATAAGCGTGCCGCGAGGAGACCGAATCACAAAAATCTCATCTGCTGAATCGCACAGAATCTAATTCGACAGAGAGACACACCCGACATGAGCGTATGGTCGATTTAAATAATAATAATATCATATGGATAAATATATATGCTGCGCGCTGTGGTATTCTCCCATTGCAGGCAGAACGAAATAAAAACTACGAGCGCTCTTCAATCTAGATGTTTTCGTGACCGAGTGCGTTTTTATTTTTCATTTTTTTTTTTTTTTTTTTTTTATATCCTTTTTAATCCGACCGCCGAGCACCGGTTGTAAGTGTGTGTGTTGTTATACGTAAGGAGGCCAAACGAGCAACGTATTAATTTGGCGCATTGTTAATAATAATAATAATAATAATAATAATAATAATAAAAAACACACCGTGTTGTGGGTGAGAGGCAGCCCGCAGGTCCTCAGCTTATCAATTTCGATTCATCGGAGTGCCCTCGTAACGCTATTATCCGCGTCTCAATCTTTAAAAACGGCTTTCTATACATATACGACGCGGGCGCGTGTGTGTGTCTTTATAATAATATCTCCAAAGTGTGTCGATTCATGGTGTTTATATATATGTTATTTTTATTTCATACTTCTATGACGGACTGTCAAGACCCAAAAACGCACGTCTCCGTCGCGCGTTTCGGAAATATTGTTATTGGCAAGCGCGTTGATCGAATCGTACTTTGGCTCGAGCTCGAGGAGATCGCTGACACGTTCGCAGAACTCGTCGAATCCCAATCGACAATTTCAATTACGCCATGTCAAGTAAATATAATATTATTGGCAATAAAAATATGTACTTACGTTAGATACGTGAATATTAACACGCGAGTCGATTGGACGTTACGTTAAAATAATAATATATATTATATGATTCGAACCCTTCTACGGTATATATTTTATTTATTAGAAACACGTGAGAAACTGCGTCTAATAATAACGGTTCTCTGGTATGGAATGGCCACCTTAAAGATTTAATTTCATGTTGGTACAACATTGTTTGAGTGCATGTAAAAGGTACGGCACAAAGTGTTTATGTTAATTTTTTAGTTGTTCAATGTGTGACGTTACAATATAGTTACTCAAATTAATTCAACTCTTATTATAGATAAATTCATTAACATGATATAAGGACCAATATTGTTGAATGTTTTTTTAAGGTTGAATATTAGTATTTATATTTTGATTTATTAATAATTTATATTTACGTTAAGCTTGTTTGTACATGGTATATGCGTTATTAGGTCGATATTTGATAATTTAATAAACGTGCATAATATATTTTATTTTGTAATAATATGACAGTATTCTTGCACAATTAGTTTCATCCAATATAAATAAATCTGAGGCAAATATATTTGATGTTGGATTATAATAATAATTAATAATACATAACCTTTATATCATTAAATTATTTTCAGGTATCTGGTTGTAGATCTGTTCCAAGTCTTTACTTTATAATATACAAATATTATACATTTTTCAAATTGCTGTTGTTTTGTTTTCCCCACGTTTACGATAAGGTTTATAAATTATTTTTTTAAAAGTAAAATGCATATATTATAAATCATAAAGTTATAATTTCAATGATATTTAAGTACTTTTTTAAATGCATTTCAATAATTAATTTATGAACGAACGGCGTTGTGGTTAGGCTATTTAGGTACATAATTGCTGTGGGGTCAACTTATGTGGTATCATTTATAAAATGCCTGATATTATGGAATTCGGGTAAAGTAAAAACTTATTTCTGAGAGTTTAAAAGCACATTATCTTAATTCGTAGTGATAAATGTTAACTCAACAGCAATGTTGTAAACTATTCAAATTCAAATTGAATATGATTGATTTCCAAAGAAACATTATTTTTGAAGTAAGTACCTACAGATAATATATTATTAGAGTGTGGGCGTGGTCGTTTTGACACTTAATATTATTCAAAACCAATTTAAATCAACCGTGACTAGCCGTGTGCAATTTAACTATTAAAAAATGATACTTAAGCATTGTTCTTCTGTAAATTGTATACACTATTTGTCATGTCATACTATGGTTAGGTTAGTACTATATTACTATACGTCACTGTCATATCTAAATACATACGAAATATGTGTCTGCAAGTTGATGATCTTCTAAAATTTGATCTCTGAAAATTATATTTTACAAATGATAATGATGTGTTTGATATTACTACAATATGTTCACCGGTGTGTATGTATTTTTCTTGACATTCATAAATCATTATTGTCGTGTTTATTTTTCATAAATCATATTTTTAATATTTAAATGCATGATCGTAAAAATGTCTTTAAATCGATGGACTTTCTTAATGACATACATACGAAGTATGTTTCATAAAAGAATATAATATAGGTTTTAACTGCAGATACCTATATTTGCAATTAATTGAATATCTAAAAAATGTACTGTTTTCCAGAAAAACGTTAAAATTTAAAATAATAACTCGTACAAAAGCAAAAAAAAAATATTTCAAAACAAAATATAAGTGATAAACTATTAAGTGCTCTATGTTAAAAATCTCACGTATTGAAATTAATTATCAAAAGATAGTGTCCGTTATTAAATGATTACATTAATACATGATTAGGTATCATTATTATATTGGTGATACGTCTACATTTCTAAAATCGTATGCTGACATTGTACACGACTCTTTATAACATCTCTTTCTCTCCGGGAATTGCAGCAACAACTTCTGCACGGAAAATTCGCCGCGTACACCAATTTGTTGATTATTAAATGGCAGTTAGTTGTGCTAAAAATAACTTCATTCATTACCGTTTTATAATTTATGTACTGCTACCAACACTACTTTCAAATTTTCCTATTTCTCTGAAAGATCTGTATATTAATTTATCGGTGAGTATGAGTAAACTATGCCTATCTATACGTTGAATTTATTTATTATAAACTAAACTACAGTACTACATTTTATAATTTTGTTGAGTATCAAATATTATTGATGTATGTAAAGTTTGTAAAGTGTAACAAGCACATTTTTTTAAACATTTGTTTGCAGAAAAAAACAATTCACACATGTTCTAGTTATAAATTGTTGCAAAGTTTGCTCGAGTGAGTCGTCCACCATGTAAACATTTATTGTCTCAGAAATGAATATCATTTCGATTATTTAGATGAAATATAATTTTTGTTTACTTATTAATTAGTAATTTATTTATCCAAGTAATTTTATTGTCGTATGTTATAGCTTAAAACCATTATCAACTTACGTGATTTTTCTCTAACCCAATTGTTTGTTTAAATTAGTTGACTTACTTTTTTGTGTTTATACATATTGGGATATTATATTACAACGATAATCTTTTCACCTACAATATAAGTCTTTAGTAAGTTTCTAGTACGGTACATAAAGTGATGACAATTTATTTTATTTCTTAATAAGTAATAATAATTCCTAGAAAGATATATGAGCTCCTATCTATGTAGGCCTTGAAAATATTTTAATACTTGATGCAACTATAACAGCATAGGGTCCTATAATATTATAACTAATGAAATAATAATATTATTATTAATTGAGCACCATAAATTGTACTATTTTTATCAATAATTAGACCTCGAACAGTCAAACTAGTTAATGACGGCTGGATTAAGTAGTTGCAGGTCTATTGTCGAAAGTCGTTGTTAATAAATTTATTAAGCCCGAGTACTCAAATGGTTTTTTTTATATGCGTATATATATATTATATTATATTTCTAGCTTGGGACAATTGGGAGTGAATGTGTGCTGTAACTGCGACGCGTTATATAAACATTATTAAGACAGGAACCTACTGGGATTTATACTGCCAATAAGGTCCATTCTCCTTGGGTCATAGGTCAGTTTCCTTACATGATATTCTTGAATACCTACACAGATATATACAGACATACGTTATATCGTATTATAATGATTAAGATTGCAGTATTTGTGCGCATAACTTCAATACATATTTAATCTCATAAACACTATATCTGCATTAATATCTAAAATATCGTATCTGTTTCCGTTCTAAGTTGACCCACGCCATTCAACAAATATCATTGACATACATTTTATACAATATAATATTACTTATATAGGTACTGCAATACTTTTTTATGGGTTATAAATATTGTTTGTGATATGTTTAAAATCGATGCGTTGTAGACGTAGATATGTTTATGTCATAATAAAACTAAATTTCTATCTGTAAATGTTATCGCATATTAATATTTATAATCGACGCAAGAACAGATTTAATTTTTATTCGAGTAATTAATATTTCGGCGTTTACGATATCATCGCATGATTGTATTATATATAGGCGTAATATCGAAGTGTGGTTTGCCAAATAAAACGGCTGATACAAATTATTATTCGTTGATGAGAACGTGTAACAACAGCAGCTGCTGTTGTAATGATATAATATGCGTCGAGGTGTTCACAACGACATATGAAGATCTATGTGCTATGCTATTGAAGCGAACCACTGCGGCAGTGAGTGATGATTAGAAGTATTAATTGTTAGTTGGCACTTTGAAAATTCTTACAACAATTAAACAACGAAGCGAGTACCAATCAGTGTCAATCAATGCGCTTGTGTTTTTTTCTTTGTTTTATTGTATACCTATCTACTAGTTCAATCGTCATTCGCAGATAATAAAATTATACGTTATGTTCATTGTACCGATTTTAATGCGTTTTAATGCGTATGCCAATTTGTATACAGATATTATTTTAGGCATAATAATTATGTGCGTGTGTTTATATTTTTTTTGCGAGTTATCTTTCGTAAGGCTTCGCAAAATCATTTTTTCCAGACAAATGCACAGAGAGACTAGTTGCTAGAAATTCGAGACAGTTTATATCTAGGTAATATAAGTGTATATTAAATACTACGAAATTATCACGACAGATACATAAACGACTTGCAATCGGATAAATCGAGTCCATAAATCTTGACGACTACGCGCTATTGCCGCAGATTTAACTGCGAGGGCGTTGCAGGATGAAACACTTATATTAAGCTCCTTAGGTAGGATTGTAAGAACATAAAAATCTTATGTGATTATACCGAGGGATTTGTGAGGTTTTGTATGTATTTTAGTTTGGCTTGGCCGTGGTTAAATGATTTATAATAGTGTCCGTTCATCGTTATGACGTCTTATATCTAATATAATATATAGATATAGTATTTTCTACACTTTATTTTATTTTAACGATTAATATTAGCATAAGAAATGATATTACTGTCTAAGTCGTAAGACATTTTATTGTAGGTCTAAGTCAGCAAAGATTTATCGGAAATAATAATGGATTTTAGATAAATAATAATTATAGTTATGATTGTAACGATGAGTACATATTTCTAATAATATTATAATTATATATAATGATTATATATTATATTTATTTTTTTTAAGTGAGGTTATTGTTTATTATTAATGTAATTTTTACCACCGTAATAATTAATTTAATTACTGCATTTTTGTTAAAAATATATTGCATATATAGTCATTGTAAATATAATAACATATCTGTAAATTACTTTCTCTTTCGTTGTCATAGGAAATCTGTATGTGTAAGACGGATGACGACAATAATATGATGTCTATATAAGTACATTAAGGTTTTGGTGGTCCAATTATTCAAAGAATACGTTTTGGACAACACGACTTACATAATTACACAACTGTTATTAATTGTTATAATTTATCATGTACCTAGATATTACATTACACAATACATTTAAGTTGTAATGGAAACAATGATTATGAAATGAAAAACGTCTTAACTTTGGTCGAATAATAATATTTATGTAATACAAAGTTGTGCCCGATAAGGATATAAATTGGTCATGATTACAGAAGTAAATAATAGGTACTTATATAATATTATGTTCTTCAAAAATACAAAATGCAATTTTTTTCGCAATTAACTTCTAAAAACTATTATTTACTTATGAGGCTAAATTTAAATGTTTTATAATTATAGATTATTCTGTTCAGTGCGTTGGTCATCGTAAGGGGTGTGGTGCATGTCGAAAGTGGTGGGCCATGTCAATGCACATGCAGTATATAATAATATATAGGTAATATTCTCAGTGAAAGAAGCATAATGCTATAATATTAAACATTATAATAATATCAGCTGGGTTTAAAATTAATATAAAAAAAAAATATCAAATCTCAAGAAAAAATATATTTGAAATACAAAAAAATATTAGGTATAATCGCTATTCTTTGTTTAAATATGGAATTTCGTTAACATTTGAACTTAAGTTTATTTAATTAACTTCTATAAAAAATATTCAAATTTATATAGTTTTAGATTTGTTGGTTATTAAATATTCACATTTTATAACCAAATAAAATTTTTTTTTTTTTGATATTTATAGAAAAAAAAATCAAAAATATCAAATGTCCATAAATAACTCAAAAAGAATGAAAATATTTTGAAAATATTAATATGTATAGCAAACAATAAAATAAATTTTATGTAAAAATGTCAAGTAAACTATGATTTTAGTTTTTGAGTTACACCAAAAAAATCAGAATGAATTTCATCCAAAACTAGTTTTGCATGAAAAATTCTATTTTTCCTATTTTTTGTGGTTTTTCTTGGTTATTTTGAAACTAACTGAGAATTTTCAATTTTAGCCTCTCGAAAGAACCAATTAGATGCAATTTGCTACTAAGAACTATTCCTAATGTTAAAAATCGAAGCATTTTTTCCTCTATTAATCGTGTACATTTACCTACACAAAAAACACACATCATTGTAAAATCATTACATTCATCGCTCCGCTGAGAATCTAGAAATGTTCCAATTAAGAGTTATAGCATATCTACGTATTGATCATAACATTATATTACTCTATATTGTGACGCATACAAGTCTATAATATTGGAAACCTATGAAATCGTTACTATTATTTCGGTGTTCTTTTTATTTTTATAAATCTTTATAGTGAATGCAATGGCGATGGCGGTGGCGTGCGCAGGATTTTAACATCGCTTCGAGTGTACAAGAAAATCGTTATAATAATTTTGGTGCGTCGCATAATAATATTATATTCTCATGGTAAAACAAAACATCACACTGTAATAAATTACTTGGTGTTAATTTATTGTTTTTTTTTGCAGTGCTTGAAAATAAGAACATGTTCTCGTTTTACGATCTCGTGCAGAACAAACTCAGAATTATTCTAATGTATATTTGCATAAAAAAACATACGAAGATAACGATCTATGTAGGTATTATTATTATTATAATAGTCAAACTACCTGAACTTCAAATTAAAGAACTAGTCGTGGTATGATGTGTTTGGGCGTAAAGCGTTCGTGTAAGTAGCCGAAGGATGGGCTAGCGTGTATATATAGTGTTTATGAAAAGCAGTGATTCACATAACAAATCAAATCCTACCCATGCCATATGTAGACAAGCCTGCAGATTGTATAGCTATTAAGACAGCTGCAGTTTTACCTTTATGAAACTGCCCAGAACTACCTATAACCTTTAATAATGTTTATTCCTACAACTGCGGGCGATTGGAGAAATATAAACGAAATGATCGGCTTAACCTGTACGAAACAGTTTGTGTACACAGCGTAAAGATAAATAATTTAATGGCGGTGCACTGTTATGAATTTGTTTTATCGGAAATATTAGCTCAGCCCGCCCAGTGAAATAGTCGTATGATAATTTTTTTAAATCTGCTGGTAAAAAAAAAAAAACAAATAAACGAGCACACAATACATTACAGCCACTTGATAATAATCACGTTTTAATAATACACGATGATCAAGTAGGTACAATTGCTATAAAATAATGAATATAAATCACAATATACGGACTTATAACAGTCGATTCCACTATAGTTCAACATTTATTATACAAATACATATTTTTTACAGTTCATCTATTATAGTACGCTCTATTATTGTAATACAACTGTCGTATTATCTATAGTCTGTATCGAGGTGCGCTCTTCAAAAGTGATGATCGTTTCATTTGGATTTCTTGACTGTTTTCTATTGTAATAATACTAATAATATATAGACTGTTTTTTTAAAATGTTTCAAAATCCAAAAAAGACAAATAAACTAAAATAAAAACAGTTGTACTTATTAAAATTCAGACAGTTATTCATATTTTTTTCCCGATAATTTTTTAAAAGTACTGTGAATTTTCAATTTTGATTTCCCAAAAGTGTTGGTAAATAAATGTAAAATCAATATATTCTTTTCTTTGAACAGAATCTTATACTAAATATAGTTTCTAACCATATTATATTATCAACAACAAAACTAAATATTTTTAAAAACCAAACTTGAAATTTTTTAATTAAAAAAAAAGTGATTATTGGACGTCTTTTTTTATTTTGTATCACTATGAAACGATCTGGTCGGGATTTTACGTCACATTTATAACGATCGGTTTGGCGGTGGCTGCGCGGTAGATATAGGATGGGCGAATAGGAGACGATTTGTCTCCGGGATCGCGTGACTACAAGAAAAACTCGAAAAAAATAATGCAAGATATTTATTCTCACGAATCTGAACGAGCGAAGACGCCGGCTGAGACAGAGGAGGATTATTCCACCGTCCATTTGGACTAGATCCAAATAATAATAATAATAATAGTTACAATAAATACGTTGGTATTAATGACCGCGGTTGTATTATTCCGCCGCCCGCAACGTCCATCGACCATAATAGATAGGTTATGTAAATGTGGCCGAGCTCTTCCTCCGATAATGCTCTCTCCGCGCGCGCAAATAATATAATAATAATAATAATAATAATAATAATGATAGTAATAATAATATAGGTAAGTGCGAGCGTATAGTCGTACATATAATACGAGTACCTATGTATACAAGCACGTCGTACGTTTATTTTTTTCTCGCAATGCGTATTAATATATATATATATAGCTGTTTTTTTCTCACTCGCTCGCACACGGTTAAGCCGAGACTGTCGGTCGCAACGGCAGCAAAAAACGGCGGCAACAGCAGCTTGTGCATTTATTGACCGCACGTTTTTGCAATTAAATTTATCGGTCCGGTTATTCTGGATCGATCAAATAGCGTCGGCTGAAAAAAAAATGTACACACACACGCCCGCGCGCGTATTGCACTATATACGCTGTATATACACGTATGCGCGTTCCAAGCATCGTATAAAATTATAACCGTTACGGAAACGAATATAATACGAATGACCGCCCTGGATTTATATAAGCGCGCGCTCGTCGTTATATATTATTATCATCTAGTTTTCACATTCGAGGAGGAGGCAGAGACAGAGAGACGGAGAGACAGAAAGACAGAGAGACAGATACAGCGCTCTTCGACTATAATCGAAAAATAACGAGAAAATAAAAATCATATACTACGTTACATTCATATCATCACACGCATCTGCTGAACAAAATTGGGGAGGGGGGGATGTATTTCTAGCCATCGTAAGAAAAAGATCCCGCAAATATTTAGAAAATTAATATGAAAAAAAATATATGGTTTAATTTTTTTTAAATAGTAAGTACCTGTAAGATCCTGTTTTTGTTATTAGTTGTAATTCACGAAAAAAGGTAACGCGATGATATAATCTATCAAATAATTACAAAAAATAACTATTCCTATATTTAAATGTTAGAGTAATATAATATTAGGTAAGAATATTTTAAAATTGCATGTGGTAAACAGTTGAAATTACATTCAATACGAGGGGAGGGGGTTATCTTAGTCTTTGATATATTGTAGAATGGTTTAGCCCTTGTAACTTCAAAATCCAATAATCATTCTATATCTAAATATAATGGTGCGTTATAATTGTATTATACTATATGTTCACTATTACGTGAATACTTCCATTAAACTGTATTATATCAATCGAATCGACGCGAAAAATTCGTAGGTATTTGTCCGGCCACGCAATATACATACTTATAGACATATCTATATACCTACAGCTGATCATATACCACGCGTATGTTTCACTGATCACATACTATAAAATACAGACCGTTCGCATAATCTGAATTCGACGATAGACGTATATTTATTTTCAATGTTATAATTTCGTGCACGATCGCTATAATATCGGTGCTGCTGCTGCTGTTGCTGCTAACAACAATAATACGCGATCTGTCCTATAATCAGATATCTATCGCAAAATTGTTCTGTATTATATAGTCTACGGAGAGAAATATATTATTTTCTCCTGTATAATAGTTATTTCTAATTTGTTATTATTTTTCTGTTCAAACTCTATAATAGTATAAGGAATAGTCCTCCGAGATCCTGCAGTACTATTCGTTATCCGTATAACGTCTTAATAAATTAAACACTTTAAATTCTTCGCGTGTACCTTTGTTTACTTTTTGAAACAATAATAGGTTTATTAACACAAGCATACCTAACTCTAAGTATAATACTGCTGAAAGTTTTGATGTATATGTTATCTACTCGAGTTTCGTCATAGTACGCTTCACTAGTTGTATGATAAGTAATCAATGGCTACACCAGGCCTACATTACGTCCGCTTAGAATACGTCAAAACCCGAAACACCGTAAACCGAATTTCGGTAATTAGAGAATACTATTATACATCATATTTATATTTGTACCTGTTGTCAATTAAACGTAAATGGATTTACTAATTATAACGACCAATATTTTGGTTAACGCAGTTTTGATGCTTTCGAATCGGACGGCCTAATCATAAATTCTAAGAAAACGATATATAGAGTACCTACTAAAAAATATATATTGAAAATAATTTCTAAGCAGCGTTTGCGTGCGTATCTACATAATGTACTTAACACTCATATTCGTCCGTAACAGTAATACCATTCGATAAGTTTTTTTTATCGATCAGAGTTAGTCGACCGAGACTTCCGGCTTACTACAAGCACGTACATGTCGCTTATATTGTTTTCATCGCCACAACATATTACCTTTCGTTGCAGGTGTATAATTTATGGTCCAACGAAAACCTTACATATCCGGGTGGTATGAATCGAATTCTATAATTTTCGACAACGGGAAAACGAAAAACAAAAGTGATCGAAATCATATTATTCTATATGTCTTGATTAATTATTAAAACATTTATTCAAACAAAATTAATTTTAAGGTTAAGGGTTTTCTTTTTTTTTTAAACATTTGAACAATACATATAAAAAATAAATTTAGAAAAATTAAAATAATAATATTGTTACGTGGCTGATTTAAACGAACGTAACAAGCACGACGACGTTGTATAGGCAAAATGAAGGACGAATAATATGCTCTTACAATTGATGAAAATAATATAAAAAAAAAATATGAATGTACGTTTGCACTTTGCCTGCTATAGCTCTTACATTACACAGTAATAATTACCGTTCTAAGACACAATATGTGTGTAAAGCACTACAACAAAACTTTCACACTTATCTTAATCCGTCGACATTAATCGACTTTGAAATACCAGAAGAATATTAAAATATACAGGCAGACGGCAGACTAGCAATATACATTAATTTCTCTTATAGTTAGGTAACTCTCCCCCAGATTTGAACCGACAGCAATGGAGATAGAAGGATCTGTGTTAACATTACTACCTCATTTCTGCCGTGGTTTATCGAGTTACCAATTTTAATGATATTTTATGAACACTCGTTGATAATAAGTAATAACTAATATGCTTTTATTTAAGTTATCACCTAGTGCGTATGAACAGATTTGCCAGTTTTATGAGTAGTGGACAATTAAAAATTACTGATGGGCATAAAACCCAAAAATCGTATTACAATAGTTAGATAATTAAGGTGTAGTAATGATGCTGTACCTACAACGTGTGTAGAAAATCAACAACGTTTTCAATGAAAAGAAATTTGATTTTTTAATGTACAAATCAAACGGGATTATGGTTTTCCGTTGAAACGATAAAATATGCATAGAAATGCTCATATTTATTCAAATTCTCACGATTACGCCTGTGCAAACTATAAACAATAAATTGATATCGATATGGCTAACAACTGTTTATACGCTATTATAACGCTAATAAATCAGATTTAATTTTGGAATAAATTAAAAGTATATTAATGGATTCAAATATATATATATATTATTCCAAAATATGGAAAAAAATAGTTGTTTTTTTAAATTTTAGATATGAAATTTAACAAAAATCAGAGAGATTAGCATGAATAACACACAACACATCCTATACGTGTAGTTGTTCTTACTAATGATAATAATATATTACCTATTGGCTGCTCACTGAGCATCATATATAATAGGTACGCGTACCTATGTAATAAGTCATATTCGAATATATAACTACATGATTACTACAATACATTAATCGATAAATATAACATTACACTACGAATAATTATAATCAATATCTCATATGTAGCATTATAGCATTTTATAAAATTGAAATTTTAAATTTTTTTAAATACTTTTTTTTTTTTTTACAAACATTTATCATTGGTATAATGACCGTTGTATTTAATATGATAAAATATTATACATGTTTACCTATAAGAAGTCAATTGAATGCCAATTTATAATTTGTAAAATAATAAGCACATAATGCATTGTTAGATATTAGTTATACTACGTTATTCGAAATTTAATTTATAAATAACATATAATATGAACACATTATAATAAAACAAATGATAAAAACATAAAGAATCGAAAAAAATAAATAATCAATAATACTTCATAGAAATATGAACGATGTACTTATTATTAGGCACTTCCATGTTTAGTAATTTATATTAAAAAAAAAAAAAAAAATACAAAAGGCAAAAAGAAAGTGATGTTGTAACTAAACACCCAACAAACTCCATGTAAAACTGCTTAACATTAAAATAGTAACTTTATTGTGATCAAAACGTGTATAATTTTTTTCATATTACAATTTTTATAACTATGAAAAAATAATATAAATATTGGATGGGGCGACCTTAAACTTCAGGTATATATAGACTATGGAATTGTAATAAAATAATAAGCCGAGAATTGTGGTTATACAAGAAGAGTTTAAAGGATTAACATATCTATAGGAAGATATGTAATTGAAGAAAAACACAAACGTTATATTCATATTTATGAACAATTAATATATAATTATTTTTAGGAATTTATTAACATCATAGTTTCGAAATAATTTATATAACCTGATTGAAAAAAAACAACTATTTACCATTTATTTTAACTCAACAATTTATTTACTTGAAGTGTATTTATTTTTTCATTTCAATAAATATTCAACATTTAAATGAAAAATATTAAAATGTTTTATATTTAGTTTTTTTTTGCCTGTGTCATTTTTTTGTATTATCAATTTTTAATATTATGTGTTATAATATAAAATACATTTTAATATTGTCTAATACCAATACATCATAATAACTAATTATTACAGAGCTAACCGCCATCAATGTAATATTTCTTGTTCTCATTCGTTAATCTGACCGATAGTCGTGTTTTTTTATGTTGCAATTATTTTTAATTATAAATAATATTATAAATTAATTGTATGTATTAACCAACGTGTCCCGTGTATACAGGGATATAGTATATATTACAGTGTATTCGTTATCACAAAATATCAGCTTAATTTGGTTAAATAGTAATATGATTGGTTTTACTGGTTTATACGCCGTTAAAAATAATTGTCAAGTACATTATTTATATTTACAAGTCGGCATGTCATTGTTGAATACTAATTGCTGAGTTATATCTTTAAAATTAGTTAAAAATAAAATAATATTTTTTGCGTAGTGAAATTGTCAGTATAATATATTATATATAATAAATATATACAATGTGAGATTTATTTTTTTTTAAACTCAATTGGAAAATAAAAATACGTGATACATTATACATCTGTATTTATATAATATGCACAATAAATATATGGATGACATACAAAGATCCGAATAAATTTAATATGCTTTCCAATCATGATGCCAAATATTATACACCTATATGATTATTAATAGTGACTATAATATAGTCGCTTAATATTATATCGAAACGTGGGACGTGCGGAGTACCAAAAGTGTATTTATTCAACTCTGTTATTACGAGAAAAGAATGTTTCTGACCGAAAATTATTTATAACGCAATTTTAAGTTTCAACAAAGTACATAAAAATGCAAATCGCTAATTTCACGCCCAACGTTCACTCACAATAATATATACAATATATTGGATTACCGATTGCATGTGCTGGACCGGGCAATAATATATATTTTTTATGTACTCATATATATTTCGGATGAATCATAAAAAATCGAAGTGTCCGCACGTCGAGACATACCTATTGCAATTGCAAATATTGGCATAAATAAAAAAAAAATTAAAATAAACGGTAGGTAGGTACTCAAAACATTGTATAGATGCTACAAACGCATATACACTATATTATGTAAGTATAGGTTTGTTTCTTTAAGTGTTTGTTTCTTTTTATATTTAAATATATAAATGATCTAATCCGCCTGACTGCCAAAGTGTGTTCCTGCAGTCAGTGGTGGATCTGGAGCTCAAATGCGCTTAAATATAAGGAATGATGCTAAAACTGTTCGTTGAGCTTAGCCAATAAATATTATAAACCTAGATATTAGTCATTATAAGTAGAGCGGTGAAGTACACGCGCTAAAAAATCTCAAAAATTATTAAAAATACAAAAAAGTGCACTAAATTATCAAAATATAGAATATATTAAATCAAGTTGAAATAAAAAATTTAATTATTTTATATAAATTATAGTTAACAAAAAAGAAAATAACATTTCATTTTTTAGATAAGTGCTTACAAATAATAAATTATTTATTTATTTCTACAAATTTACGGGCATAGCCCTTTTTTACAAAAGTTAAAGTATAATAAAGATATTAATATTAAAATAATAACAAAGTAACAACGACACAGTAACAAAGAATAACAAATAAAGTTTACAGTTTAGGTATAGATAACATAATGATTATATATTTTCATAAACAGACATAAGGAAGGATCATTGGCACGAGACATCAACCGCATTATAAGTTCATTTTACATGTAGTTGATGGTAAACTGTGGAATGAAAAATAGAACAGCTGCCTTACATGACCGCCGAGGAACTTAAAAGCAAAGCAGAGACACCAGGACGAAAGAATCAACTGCATTATTCAAGTGGCTTTTCATGAAGGATACACCCGCTATATGCCTACGTTCAGCCTAAAATGTTAAACTGAAGCAGCAGCCATATGGGCATAGTCATGGGGCTCATAAGGTATCTGCGATAAACGGCTGGCGAACCGCAAAAACCGTCGCTGGACCCTTTCGAGCTGATATGAGAAATATCATTAGAAACGTAGAATGGAGCTTTTAAGATGATGTGAAAGACTTTGAATTGAAATCCTTGAACACAGTTGGTATTTGAAATTTTGGCTAAGGCCTATAGTTGGATGCCGTAAGACCAAATGGGTCTCAGCAGTAGTTAATACAGCAATATTGGTATATAGTTTTATATTTTTCAGTTTAAGATTGGACGAAAAAGGCAGAATTGATCATTGAGTGACTGTACTTTATTTCTTATGTTACATAACCAAATAATTCACCAATCGATGTTTTTCATTTAACATTATTATAGTTTGTTGTAAATATAATATTATTTAAATACAATTATTTTAATTTTTGCTCCTCAAGCCGGCTCCAATTATACGAAATACATATTTTTAAGATGCGTTTAAAATCTTTATAAATTATTTATTTTTAATTTTTTAAAGCTTTTTATAAGAAGTTATTAATTTAGGTTTTAGTTTTGGTGGAAATGTTCCCACACTATAATATACGTACCTATAAATCGTTTAAGTTACCGAGAATAGCTGTAAATGGATTATGGACAGGAAACAATAAGCGTGTCGGACTCATCTTATCCGTGAATTGTTACAGTTATTAGGTGCCGTACCCATTTTCATTCCGTTTCGTTTTGAACTGACGTATCCCGATTTTAGAGACGCACATTCATCCATCGCGTCAACAAATCGATTTCATTTTTGTAGGCGTCGTTTCTCGGTACGCTCTTCGGACGGCGCGTCGTAGAATCAGACGCAGTGCGGAAGAGGTCGTGGCTGAAACAGAACAATCTAAAATAAAAAGATCGTCGTTTCGATATCGCGAGCGTGTATTATTGTCGCGATTATCATCGTTATTGAATCGCGCTTGGCCGCATCGCACCACGGCGACATCCGATAGTTCGAATAATATTATATATTATAGTCGTCGCGCCTACGCGAAATGTGTACGACATAAACAACAATGATATTATAATGATAATAATATAATGTTATACACTCTATAAGCAAAGTATAACAAAAAAAAAAAAAAAAAAATGTTTAAAAAATATGCGTAAGCCCGGGAATGACGCTCGCACAGCGTGTAGACTACGATCGACTCGTGTGATTGAATAATATATAATATTCTTATAATATCATTATATTGTAACAATATGCGTGTGTGTGCTTAAAAAACAGCGACCTGTTTCGAGGGTACAACAATAATATTATAATGCGTCCGTTAGCATTATTATTATTATTATTATAATCGTGTGTTTGGGCTTTCACGAAAACCGTAGGAAGCGTCGTATTATATTTGGCGAAGTCTTGACGTCCGGGAGCAGCCAAGTTTGATGTTATTATAAACATATATAATATATATATATATATATTAAATCTTCATATTATACGTATGGCCGTATATTATATGACGTTGTGTACACACAACGCCGGTCAATCATGTCGTGTTTTTTTTTTTACTCGACTTTTCGACGGAGAGCCGTAGATGTAGCCGTCGTGTGTACAAATGGATGAGAGACATAAATTAATAGACTAAATATTATGCACAATATTTAAAACGTAACATCATAACGCACCTGTTGTTCTGTCCGTCCTCTACGTCACATTTTACGCGTGTGTGGCTATAATATTATGAATTATTTTGTATATGTATATTTTTTCATCACGATATATTTTTCATTTAGGTTTATAATATTGTTTACATGATTGTCTGTTTATAAATCTCGCGGATTTAGCATTGAAGTAAAATGTATAATATAGCTGATATGCGCGTTCACCATAATAATAATTTCGTCAGCAATACATGAACGTATGATATATTATTTTTTTTACGGTACCAATTTTACATCCAAAAAAAGAATTCATATAAATTTCCTGAAATACTTCAGTTGTAATATGTAAATATTTTTTTCGACATTTTTAGTTTTATTGGTTTAACTAATTAAGAAATAACTTCAAAATATTCAAATTACAAAAATCGAATAAACTGATTTTTTTTTAATGTTTGCGTCATAAAATCAATTTGTATTGCAAAGATATCAGTCGCATTTGAGAGTCGTCGACCTAAAAATCCATAAAAGTGATAAACGTATCGCATTCCGTTTCTTATTAAATTAAGATGATATTAAGATTCAAAAATTTTTTTTACATGTCCAGTTTTGATAAATATTTTTACGATTTAATACGATTGCGACACAATATCGTTCTCATTCGATACACTTCCGACAATGCAATATTTTTATACACTGTTATTTATTATTAGCTCAAACGTTTCCTAACATAATTATTTATGTTTCAAAGTTATATTTTCTAATAAAATATAACCCTTCATCAAAGAATATTAATTTATAGCCAAATTTATTATGTGGTAGGATTTGTCATGTAGAAAGTTAAAATATACCCGAAATTAAATGTTTTCAGTTGAATATATATTGTTAAGAAAAACTCATAATAATTTTAAAATATATATTTGATTGTATAATATTATTTATTTTATTTTAATTTAATTTAATTTAGTTGACATTTTTAAGTTCAAATAAAGTAGCCAATAACGTGTAATAGTTTATTTACACATAATATATTATGGAAGTATGAATTGAGGAAACTTTATATTCTTTGTATAGTAATTTCAATACTATAATGTCGTATTGAAATTTGTTTATAAAATTTTCACTTTTGCACGATCAACGAACAATAATAACAATTTTCTGGTGTAAAAGTATTTAATTTTTAACTGAAAACATTCTCATTATATGTATCTAAGTATATAGTTTTTGGTATAATTTAGTTCAGCTAATTAATGTATACTTATTTATACGGTTAATCAGTAGATTTATTTTAGAATATTCGTCTGAAAATATTGTATATGAATTACTTGTTCATATTCTCTTTAGAATGTAGTTGACATTGTGTCTACTTTTTAATAGCCAAGCTTGGGTTCCATCATAAATCATCCTTTTAATTAAATTATCAGCGCATCTAGTCTAATGAACATAATATATATATATACAAACTGTACGTCTGTGCGTTAATATGATGTCATGTATTTAATAATAATTGCCTGAAACATCTGATTATAGCCTGCAGATAACAACGACGTGGTCGATTATTTGACTTAGGTTTTTCTTATAACGATGAAACGCGGGGTATTTCAAGCGTTGGGCAATATTATTATTACCTACTATATAATATTGCCATTTATCATATATATAAAATAAATTAAAATGCCAACTTCTAGACCGGCTAGAAGTTAATGTATACATTAATTTGAAAAAATGCCTACGTAATATTTTTAGTTAATAGAGTATTTCACGTTTAATGAGTAACGTAAAAGAGCAAAGGGTAGGTAACCCGTTAAAGTTGACGTATTTACCTACTTACTCTGTTCATTCACACCTTAAACGCTAAACTATCAAAAAAAAAAATATAAATGTTTTGAATATTGTGTATCATTTGTTGTAAATTGCAATTTTCAAAAAAATTGTCTAAAAGAGTTTTTAGAAAAAAAAGACAATAATAATATGATAAAAAAATGATTTGTGTAAGTAAAAACGTAGACATTCTATAATCTATGTATGTATTGTTATTGTAGAAAGGACGGACTAATACTAATTTTTGTTCTAATCAATATTTTTAAAATTTTAATGACGTTTATCAGTTATTTCTGTTACTACTGTATATATTTTTTTAACACTCAAATGTTCTTAGACAATACGTGTAACTAATTAAACGGATTTGTCAGTATATATTCAGCTTAACATTCAAAAATCTTCCAAATATCTGATAATATGACAAAATAGCAATTAAAATATATTCGTATATAAAACCGGTGGAGACAAACGCTAACCCGCAGAAGAGTATAATATATATGAAGCTGCGATAGTTCTTTAAATTTGATATGGGTTTTTAATTTTGACTCGGTTCCAGATTTTCGTAGTCTCGGAGACGAGATTATAACAAGGAACGATATTATATACTTGCTTTTAATTATTCATTTCTGCTGTTGTAGACTTGTAGAGTCACGTGGTTTTGTCTGTGGTTCTTCATCTTAAGTTCGTTTAGGAATATTATACTAATATTCGCGTGAACCTTACCATAGTATTGATAAAACGATAATAGTATATTATATGATGTTCAAAGGATTTACTCCCAAGTCGTGTCACACGTGCTTACCGCTCTGCATCTGCGTATATCGTCAACAAACCCGTTCGGCGCCGTAACAAGTTCATTGGAAGTACCTATATTATAATAATATGCATAATATCAGCTGGCAGTGTTGGCGCGCATAATATTATTAGTTCGTGATAGGAAAATTACATTTTATGATAACAATTTATCAGCGATTCATATTATAAACATACGAATGTACATTATATATTATATTATATTATTATTATTTTAATATGGTAGGTATGTGCGTATGCGTGTAAAGTGTTTCTTTTGACACATTCAATTTGCCAGTGCATTAAACGCACGTCCGATAACGAGATCACGGATTTTATGTGACTGTTGTACATATGCGCGTACCCACGTACAACGCATGTAAAGTGTTCTTTTAAATTATTTGTCATCGTACTGGCCGGGTGATTGGTTTTCTTTTCAGTTGTTCTATATGCGCGACGGTATTTACGTTGTTGTAAGACGTATTATAGGTATATAGTCGTTTGCAGCAAACGGGATTCGTTATTGATTGTTGTACGTACGCCGTACTGACGTTAGTGTCATTATAAGTATAACACAAAAATATAAAATATATGAAATAATGTTTAATGTTATATGCATCTCAGTCGGCGTGAGCTTATTAGTCATTATTCAAGAACTTTCCCGTCCCATAAAAAAATATAAATAGACTTAATCAATATAACCTACCTACTATATGTCTATGTACCTAATCTAATATGATAAAATTAATATATGAATAAAACATTAAAAAAAAGCAAATTGTTTTAATAATATGTGAAATTGAATAAAAATGCAGTTGTACATTAAAATAAACAAATCGTTTGATTTTAATTTACATCATAAATTAATCAATTTTGTAGCTTGTTATAAAATAAGTTTTAAAAATACGTAAATATAACTACATCTGATTTACTGCGGGATTTAAATTTGGCTCTTCGTTGTATACTATACTACTATAATATACATAATGTATTAATTTACCATAATTTACTTTGAGTATTTTTTTTTTTTTTTTTTTTAGTATAATTATTTTAGTTTTATTTTATACACTTAGAAAATTATAATATTAATATCAAAAACAGAAGAAAAACACATACAATTGATATAAACAAAATTTATAGAATAAATGATTATTCATAGTTTAAAACAGTGTACTGTAGCGTGATAATACAAATTATGAAAAAATTTCAACATAAAATTAAAAATTATATTTACATAATAATTTTTATGTTATTTAATCGAAATATACAGTGAGGGCAGTGGGCACCTAATTCAATATTATCTTCTAAATTAATTGCATGCGATGCGTTTATATATTTTTGTATTTTACATTCGTATAAAGTATAATTAATAATTATATACATCATGCATGTACGTTGAGTGCTGTGTGTTTATTCAATTCCATGAAATACATCACGAAGTATATACTCATTAAATATTGAAAATAATTGTTGCCTTTATATTAAACTACTCTAAATAAATCGAAATGTTTTTACTTTCTAAAACTGAATAAAAAGAAACTTAATTGCGTATAAACTTTATGAATAATACATAATATACGCGTATATTATCGGTACATAATACAGTGGCGACGCAGCGGACAAGTATGTGTATGTACAGAGTATATTATTGGTAGGTAGGTAGTTGCGATCTATAATTGTTATTCTCATATGTTATTATTACCTACTTGGATTGATACTGATTTTGTTTTAACTTGGGTAGAAATTAATCAAATGACACTTAATGACGGACAGAGCGGTCGCGGAGGTATATTCAAATATTATACAATATATACTTGCTATGTGATTATTTGTATGTTGGAGGAATTATATTATTGAATAGCAACACGTAAACCGATACGTTCGTAATAAGTGTACATAGATAAATCGTCGTCGTCGTCGTCACCAAGTTTAAATCACTTTGTAAAAAGAATGTTCAGTACCTATATAGTCGATATTTATCTTGAAATACTTACATATTTTTGTCATACACGTCATAAAAGTATAATAATATTGTGTTGGCGTGAGACAGCAGACCGATCTAAATTTTTAACAAGTTTTCTCCGTAAAAAACTCGTTGAACTTATTATACGTATATAATATTATAGTTAATAATTCAGAACGGCGCGCTTTGGATTAAATTTTAATTGCGACTCGTTTTCTATTCGCGCTCGTATATAATATTATAACGGTTATTGGTAAATGTATAAATTATGAAATTTCTGTTTATCCGTGCGGATATACGAACGACGGGTAGGTACATATATAGGTAGTGCCTATCGTTTTTTTTCATCGTATTATTATATCGTCCGACAAAACGTTGTTACAACAAAGTATATATTATTATACTTATTTTTATCACACACGGTGTTTAGAAAACACACATTGAATGTATTTTACGATTTTGTGACGCAAAATAAAGAAAACGTTCGATCATGCATAAAATTACGCGTCTACACGTAAAACACTTCTATAATACCAACTACAACTAAAATAATTACGATTTATATTATCGTATACGATTAAATATACCGATATAAAAACGAATAGGTACTTACATTTAAATCTGTCTCGCACTCTCGACTGGTAAGATGTTATTGTAACACTTACAATTTTGCAAGAATTTTTGAGGAGAAAAATCCAGAGCATTGCGTATACGTATATCATAATATATTATGTCACCCGCACATATCCATATAGGCACTATTTAAATATAATCATCCTACTTAATACTTATTGAATATTTGAGTACTTCCTTGTGCTTCAAATACGTTTAAAAAGTATTTAAAATATATTTAAAGTACTGATTTTCTGATTTTATATTTGAAAATATAAAATACTAAAAGAAAAGCAGAGTATGTACCTACCTATAAATTATATACTAAATTATATAGGGATTTATCTGATAAAAATATACATATATTTAACCACTATATAAATTTATGTAAATTTGTACAACAAAAAACAAACTTACCTTGACGGGATTCTGATTTCTGGTCCTAAAGAGCCCCAAAAAACGAATAACTAAAAATTATTATTCACAATATTTTTTAAATCTGTTTATATTTATATTTAAGTACATATTGGAAAATAAATATAAATAATTTTTCATTCAACCATTTAAACACTTATTTTAAACATATTTCAAAAGTATTTTCGAACTACATGTCTAATAATAATAATATCGAGGATAAACAGTAGTAGTAGAAGTTGTTGTACCTGTTAAACCTAATAGTTAGATACCTATAATTTTGCTAAAAACGATCCGGTCTTCTTCCGGCAGGCGTTATATCTTACGCCTGTATCACCAGATGAAAATAAACAAATTCCGACCGCATATGATAATAATTATATGCGAAATTACTATTCCAACTACCTGTCATCCATCTAGTTGTATATAGGGTGAATGAGTATACGTTTTATTGGCTATAATACTCTAATTTTTTAATTTCATTTTTTATATACTATATGTATCTACATGCTCACAAAATAAAATTATTACTATTTTTTTTTAACTCGTAATTTTAATGCCAACATCTTTAATTTCGTACAGTGTGAAGTAGAATATTTTCCTGATAATATCGACACACAATATATTTAATAATATCGGATATTAGACAATTTTACAAGACTAAATCTGCTCCTCTAAACCTTAAACATTTTAGATAATTAAAAACTACATTTGATAAATATGCAATGTTTATACTTCAACATGATTTGTAAAAATGTTATTTCTGACTATATTTAATTAAATCCCTATCTTAATAACTGGTAAAAAAAATAGACTTTTGTATAAAACTTGTGTTTTAAACTACCTACAGCACTGTACAAGTGAGACGTGAGTTGTAGGGTTTTGAATAAAGTGTGAAATTTGTTCCAAACTTAAATAGTATGATAGTATGATGGCTCTAAAACGGTTTGAAATCCACGGATACTCACTATCTCACAGATAGTGGTTTTGAGCCATTTTATTTACCAGATACAAGCGTATTCTCGGATCTAAAAACGTTTTACCGCGTCATTTTTTAAACGTAGTAGGTATATGGTGCACAGTTGCTCGAACAGAATCAAAATTAATACACATAGTGTGACGTACATTTCTTACAAAACAATGCAACTTAACTGTTAACTTTTGTTTTTTTTTAATGTTTTTAACAATAAACATATATAAACAAAATAAAAAAAATGTATAGCAATAAAAGTTATTATCTACAAAGTTAGATTAAAATTAAATAATATGACAGCTCAAACTGTTACACCCTGTAAAATACGGAAACCGGTACTTTATAATACGAAGGAACAAGAGTCGTTCGTTGCCTGTCGTAATAGAGATGCGTTACTTATTATACGATATAGCTTGGATTTGACATTTATGATTTAGACTATAGGATTTGCTTTTGCAGTGATGGCTGGCGCTGCGTTGATCATAATTTTCGGTTCTAAAAACTTAACGAGTAACGTTTGGTACATATACGCAATACGATACCACTGTAGCTGTACTAAACAACCCAAACTGGACGCACAGCAGTACTATCATATATACGTATTCTAGTTTAGTATCTATAGTATAACAATAGAATAAGAATGTAGCTGCAGATATTATGTAATTTTTTAACGTATCAACATAAGTATGATAGGTACCCTATTACAGTTTTACGATAATAATTTTATTTTAATACTCAATATACATACAGTGTTTTTTTTTAAATTTTAGTTTCGTCGCCTCATTCTTAAATGCTTAAATTATGCATATTTTATAATCTTATAACCTAGGCTATTCCTATTCAAAATTAACGATGGCACTCAGCACGATTATTTCACCACGGTTTAAATTGATTTTTTTCAAATTTATTAATAACGATACTCTAAATAACGTTATTGACGGTCGTAATAAAACATAATATTATGTTATGATGTGCAACTATTGTCTTGACGCACTGCTCTTGCCTAGTATAATCCTCGAAAATCTGACTATACGCTTCGTTGAAGCCAAAGGATGTAACTTAAAAATAACTGATCAAAGACGAACATTTTTTCACGCTCTCTTCAAAAATATTGTCTTTTACATAACTCTTTAGGGGTTGCCATACAAAGTCTAAGACCTTTAGTACAAAATATAGTATGCTTACTAAGAAATGGTAAAACAATTTTTGAAATTCCTCTAAATATGTTTTTTTTAGAAACCTGCGGCTAGTCGTATCACAACAAACAAAATAATAATAATATGGAAAATTATACCAAAATTGTTTTTATATTCGCCTTGATCATGTACAGAAAAGGATGATTCTTCCGTGATGAATACGTAAAAAAATAATTTTTATCGGACTACCTTATAATAATATATGCTCGTACAATATTAGGCACGCCCTTCACAACATTTGGTAATATAAACCGTTAGATGTATTGTTTGGAAGTGGAAACTATTTATTTTTTTGAGCACACAACTCTTTTAAAACGTCTTGACTCATGGTTAAATATTCTAGTTTTACATCATATTAATAACAAGCCTATGATAAACTCCAACGCTTCGTTATAAACATGTACACATTTGAGGCACATCTAAAGTGTGCAGTGCTATTCGATAATTCTGGCGACGGTGTGCAGTGTTAAACTGCGGCGGTGTCGAAAATCATTGCGTAGCGTCGTCAGTGGCTTTCACCCGGTCCTGGGCTAGTATAATAATAATAATAATAGAAACTATATATATATATATATATAGTATATATAAACGTAGATTATATTTTATTACATTATTGCATTGCGGTAGTGAGTATATACTATTATATAGGTCTATATATAAGACCGCCGTCGTGACCCGAAACGGATTGCAGTCGGCGGGCGGATGACCCGTCCGCGACCATATAGGCAGACCGCGGGAGACTTCTCGGTGTGCGATTCTGCACAGAGGACGTCGCCGCTGCCGTTGCTGCAAACTGTATGCGAAGACGAAGACTCGAGCTTATAGTCTTACGAATTATGCCTTTTCCCCATATAAACACCTCCATTCGCCGCTACCTGCCTATATAAAGGGGAACCGCGACGACGAAAAGACATTTCGATATACCGTACCCTATATGATATTGTATATAGGCAGGTAGATAATAAATGCGTTATCGGTGCCCCCCCCCCCGTTAACCGGTTAATTATTGACCGGGCCACCGATTAATTCAATCGATATATTATTTTATACGCGCCGTGCGCGGCCAAGTCTACCCGGCCGCCCGTACCCGCCTCCTCTTGCCTGTAGCTATTTACACCCGCCCGTCACGACCAGTGCCCATACATATATCCAGGCTAGCATATTATAATATACTACCATATAGGTACGCGCAGTAGATCGGTGGGCCGCCGTCCGGCAATAAACGTAATAAGAATCGTGAGGTTCGGTTGCACCGGACCCGATCACGATGGACCGATAAATCATAAGCGTCTTACGATATCTCGAGCGCGCGCGCGCGCACTTCGCGCACTTTATATATACATTTTATATAATATATTATATATGTTGTACGCGTATATCTTATTGTTGTTATTATTATACGCGTGTGCGCAGTACGCGCATATATTATAATATAAACATTTGCCGTGACGTCGCGGCCGGTGCTCGTATCGCGATGATGATGATAATAATAATAATACGTGCTGGCCGTCGCCCATCACCTCGGCGACCTCTCTCGCCGACGGCCGCGCGCGCCACACGCACGTCGCCACCGCGGCCGAATCCCAGGAGACTGCGCTGTATCTGTGTGCTGCAGATACCGCGCACCGAGCGTTTGGAGTCGACGAAAAAAACACCACTGGGTACGAAGATTTCCACGATGACCGCGACCATAGTAGTGGTTATAATACTATGCCCGACTGATCGCCGACGACTGCGTTCGTAGTCGTCTTCCTCGGGCGACCCCGGCAAAACCGACCGGTTTTCGCCGGGACACATTTGCCATGGCCCCTATTTTTCAAACATTATCTCATTTCATCGTGTTTTTCGATGAACATATTAAATAATATTAGTGTGCGTTGTGCGTATGACTAAGGTTTTTAGTTTTTTTCCGATATGTTCGTCGATACACTAAAGCTGAACAATGGTCGTAACATTATGTAGCCAATTATTTATATAGCATAGCACTATAGCAGGCGGGCACATCCTGGGGGCTTTTAAATATTTATGGAAATAAAATTTGATGATAAATTTATAGTTAAAAGTGAATTGCAAATATTATTACTTGGATTTTTTTTTCGCAAATATTTAAGGTAGAAAAAAAATGACATGAATACAAAAGATGTGGCTACAAAACATGACTATAATACGACAGATTTGATATGGTTTCAGTAGTCCAAGACCGGCAGGATGACATTGTACAGTGTACATATATAATGAAAATAGTCCAACACTTTAATATATACCTATAATACAACACAGTGTACTATTATACTTACCTTAACAGCATGACTGTCGTTGGGTTGACTATTGCACGATTAATTTGAGTCGACTAATACATCGGAATCAAATACGCGTATTTAGAATTTTCCCGCCTCGGTGGAAATTTTTTGTTTGCTCCCTCTTCTAAGGGTTACCGATAAGATAACAAAATATAAATTACAAGCAAATTATAAATTCAAACTTAATATAAAAGCGCTATCCTTATTTCTTTTAAAGCTTTTAACCATCTCTTTCCTCTTGCATAATTATATACGTCTCCACTTCAGACGCGTTGATTGACGGTAGTATCATTTCTTAAACCATAGTGTATTATCGATTTTGTCTTAAGCATTGATGTTTGATATGTGTTTGTGGTTGAAAATTCTAGTGACCCATTTATATTTAATATAATGATTTCGTTTAAACTGTTTACGAGCTTTGATGAACATTTTTTGACACGCACGTGAATCGTTTTCCACGTCATACTTACAATAATTTAGATACCTATAAAATGTAAAAATATATAGGTTGTTGTAGTTATATAAAACTTTTGAATCTCGTTCGAGGTTAAATTTTCAATTTGCTAGTTAATTCACAGTATTTTTGCAGCTACAAGCTGTTATATGACAACTTGACAGATCATTATAATATGATGAATTTAATTATTATTAAATATACTTTGAGCTGCTCAGCACAGCTCAAATTGTATCAGTTGACTTAAAGCACGCGTTTCCAAGGCCACTCGTAAATATTTTCGCAATTGATATTATAATCACATATTGTAATAACAGATATACATATCATGATTTGAAGAGTTTGTAAATTATATGTGAGAAAATTAAATAATTACTGACACAAAAAAAAAATGTAATATTATAATAATAATTAAGTGCCGGCTGACGGTTTTTTTTTTACTTTTTTTATTTTTCTTTTTACCTTCATTTTTAATACAAAGAACTATCTATGCATAAATAATATTATTAAACATTTTTTTTTAACTTGTTCACTTTATCTTAATCTTTTTTTTACATTCATTTATTCTTTAGAAAAGAACATAGCGAATTAACAGCTTGTTCATAAACAAATACACGATTATAATATGCAACGACGGGGACATCATGTTTAAAAAATTCCTGGGCAGTAAATTTCTTCATGATGTAATTAGTCAAGTATAACGAGATTTTAATATTCTGGATCCAATATAGGAATTCGTGCGAGTATAATATGTTTTGAAAACTATTTAATTATTGATATTCTCCTATTTAAACGTCATTTTATTGCGTGTTTGCGAAAATATAATTTATGAACTGCTAATGATTTTGATTAAGGCACTATTCAAAGTAACATAATGACGTGCGACCTTAAAGATTTTATATATATATATATATATATATATATATTTAATACGTTTTAGAAACCTTCAGTCATTTTATTTTCTAAAAAACTACATAGCACCAATTATTGTTACTTTACCAATACACCAGTGTGACATCTGATTTAAAACTCGTTTCGTGGTCATTTTTATGATAAGTACACATTTTAATATTGTACATAATTTATGGCGCTTCAAGTTCAACCGAGTGGAACAATCGAATCTTCGTTCACGCCTCCTCACATATATAGGTCCTTCAAACGGATTATGCATGTGAATGTCAACATAATTGGGAAAACGTGTACAATGTAGCTGAACGAGTCATGAACGAAAGACATTCATAAACGAGGTAATTATATTTTATTTTCCAATATTCTCTGGAGTTTATAAATTGTTTTGGACTTTTGTCCGACAATTTAACATTATGAACGTTTGCATAATGGCTACAAATAATAAAAATAAATTGTAATAGTGATTTATCTAAATCTCAATTGTTTAATGAAAACTATTATATCTACATTTACAGTGTTTATAGTGCTTATTACAGTTATTCTATAGTCATAAAATAAAAGAGGTCAAGTCTTATCTAATAAAATTATTGATAATTTTTTTCTATACACGTAACAATGTTAATACCTATCAGGAAAGTGTTTGGATGAGCTGTAATAAGCATGAATAGACACATAATATGTATCAAAGTATTAATTTTAAACAATTTAATAGATACTGGCTAAAAATAATGGTTTACACGTCTATTGATGATTACAAAATTACTTTTCAGTGGCGTTTATTTTGCGTGGTACATAGATAGGTAATCATTAAGTATTATTCAACATGTACTCGAATACCGATTTAATTTGTGACATTATATAAGTAGTGTTATATTCTATTTGTTTAATTTCATACATTTCGAACCTAATTATTGATATTATTATATACCTACTTCATACATGAAAGAAAAAAACAACACGTCAACGTATTTGATTTGATAAACTTGGCATCCTTTCGTTAATCATTACCTATCTGCATTTAAAATAATTAGTGGGTACTTTTGAAAGCTAATGTAATGATGACAGAGTATATATTATTTTATTTTCAAGCGTGTATGAAACGATAAACGTTGCCTCGTTTATTCAATTAACCGACACGATCACACTGCGCGCACATTGAAGCTGCAACTACAAATCCGATACACTTCCTTGGAAACAAAAAGAATAAGAAAACCGCTTTACAGGGTGTTTCGACGTATTTATCCTTGAAAATATAAACTCACCTATATTTATATTATATAAATGATGTATAATCTACCTGCTTAAGCTTAGGACAAAATGAATTGTTTAAATATATTATATAACTAAAATAAAATTAGTTGTACTTTTAATTTTTAAAATATATACATATAATAATTAAATGTAATTATGATAATAAATAATAAAACATGAATAAAAACAATTTGAAATTCTTTTTTATTTTGAGTTCGCAAATAGGTAAACCGAAAAACATATCGTTCATTTGTAAAACTGTGGATTATATATTATACGGATCAATACATTCATCGAGAATGATAATGTTTCCAAAATTATATTTCAACAAAAACGAAACTGGTTCATGGGGTCAAACACGCGGTGAAACACCCTGTAAATAAACACAAATTATCTCGCATTATACAGAGATAATAATACCATAGCCAATGCTGCAATGCTTTAAAATATAATATAACTATAGTTCGAGTTATTATCAGATTGTCAACCATCCCAGATAAGAAGCAGTCGCGCACGCACGTGTCAAAAAAAAAAAAAATTGTTCATAACTGTGGTCCGTCCAAGATAAATAAAAATAATTACATAATATCTAGCGAAAAAATAAAGGCATCTCGACTGTTGAAGTGTTTACATGCTGCAATATACGCGCGCGCCGGGCAGTCATTTATGGAGAAGAAGTGTTTCGCGTTATTTCGTAATAATCATACTATTATAATACTAGTGGGATCGGTCGTCCCTTTTTCGGACCGCCGCGGTCGGGCCACCGGATTTGGGAAGATCCTTGAGATGTCACAACCGTACACGCGTGTGCGAAACGAAAATAAATAAAAGTAATAATAATAATAATAATAAATCGAAAAGAAAAGTACGTTAAAAATAATAATATTATAATAATAATAATAACGACATAAAAGAGAGCTCGAGCAATCATTCTTGATTTATCACGAGTGTCGTACCCGACAACCTCGTCACACACACACACACACACAAACGCGCACGTGCGCACGCATAAACATGTATATTATATTGTGGCCGCGATGTCGTTATGGAAGTACACAGAATCTGCGCGGAAGAGAAACGGACGGATGTGTTATATTATATAGCGTCGCAGTGCAGGTCGCAGAAATGGCTTTTGAGGTGATAGTTATAATTACACACACGTATAATAGGTACACGTAGGCTGATACGTTCGGTGATGTTTTTCTTTATTTCTTTCCGTCCGTCGTTTTCGCGAGCGCATTCGATATAATATTATAATATATAGTGCCTACCTAGGGGCTAAGTTATACACAATAATAATATAATATATTATTATTGTGTATAATAATAATATGTAATATATAATACGTCCGCGCCCGCGTGTGCGGCGTAACGATGACGTCGCGCTTTTCTCCCCTACAATAATACACCGAAACGAACATCCCCGCCTACGTATGTGTTTCGGATCGAGTATCGCGTTATGATATTATATATTTTTATGTATAGCTCTCCCGACAGTCAGTGTATAATAATATAATACAATATACGAGCGATCGACACAATACGCATTCGAATGTCCGTATGGCGTATATACCGGTGCAATAAAGACCGTATTCTTTCGTTTCTCACGCGCGCGAGGATATCGAATAATCGACCGACCAAATCCATTATAGAAATCATCTACGGCGATCGCGGACGATATATGCGCGTCCTAATAAAGAGCGACTTCCGCTGCAGGCTCTGCTGAGGCGGCGGTGCCCGAGACCTCCTGCAGCAGGTCGCGACTACGCGTACACACAATCACGCACGTCAATTGCGGGATCGACCATGAAGACTACTACAGTGTTTTGAATCCATAAATTAGTTAGTTCACTGTTTTAATATTATATTTAGCAGCAAAAATAGCGACCGAAGTACCGAAGAAATATGAGAAAATATTTTCTCAGATATTATGCTCAAAATCGTGGCCCGAATGAGTTTGGTCTTGCAGAGCGTCCTCATCTCCGATATCATAGCTAATTCCAAGTTTCTTGTTAGTCTACGCGTGGACTGGTTAAGTCAGTATCCAGTATAGCTGGAGCCCTTATCCTCTTCCGCGTTTTCCCTATTCCTGTGTATACGGACACAGTCGTCCCTTCCTCTGTAAGACGCTTTGCCGTGAAATGATCTAATATAATAGATATTATTATAATTTTATCATACACAAATACTACTCAATTACGAGTTTGTGTTTTAATCGTCACGTTTTCAAGCGTACTCATAAACATATTAATATAACGACAATAAACTATCCTCCTCCCCTCACCCTAATCCGTAAACGTTAGTATGTATAAAGAATTTTTGCGGAGACGCACAATTATTATTTTTCTTTATAGTAACGAACATGTATCGTAATGTAGTGTAGACACGGGGTGTGCACGTCGTTATATTTTGCCGGACACCCCGGGTCGGCGAAACAGCAGTCGCGGTCGCTGGTCGTAAATAACCGGCTACGTTCTTTCGGCCGTCTTCGCGCGTAATTCGTGCCATCGAAAACGTATACTTTAGCGGCGGCGACCCGCGGTGGATACGATAAATATTGTATGATTAAAATTATTATAATTCGGTCGTCCCGGAGATGGAGACGTCGTGATGGTCGTCATCGCGATCGCACACTCGCGAGTATTGACTACATATTAATATAACATTATGATTTATGCGTCGCGACCGCCAATGATTATACTGCAGATTTGTAACGAGTAACTACTCGTCATGGTCTTCACGCGTCGCTCGTATATTCATCGCCACCACGGCGGGTAATTATTATTAAATAAAAAGAAAATAAGAAGAAGAACGATAATATACAATCTCGCTGAGCCCGAGAACATTGCGAGAAGGTAATGGTTTTTTTTTTCTCGTCTGACGGACTATACGCTCGCTGACTATGGGGTTTCGGGTTGAACATCGCGGCACGCGTTCGAATATAATAATAAAATATTTAATTTAATATCGTATATTGTGAGCATGCAGACGCGTCGAACCGCCACTCGACCGACCACGGCGTGGCGAGCGGATCGCCCGGAGAGGTTGTTTTCAAAAGTCAAGGTGCCTGCGACCGAGTGGGTGAAGTTGATCTGCATCGACGAGCAATTATCGCTATGTGGAACAATTTTTTTTCCTCTCTTTATTATTATTTTATATATTTATTTATTTATTTATTTTTTTGCTCTCTCCCGACACAAGCACCTCTGCAGGCGGCACTAATTATATGCGTGCCGCCACCCGTCAGTCGCTGTTTCTTCTCTCGCGCGCGATCCTTCTGGTCCGGCGCCTCCGGCCGGACAACACACACTCGGTTACTCGACCGCCTTGGATTAGCCTCGTGTGTGCGCATAACACACCGCCGAGTCACGAATGTGGCTGCAGCAGCAAACCTATACACTATCGGGTGCAGTAAAAACGTATATATATATAGTGTGTGCATTTACATCCTATAGTGTGTGTGCGTGTGTACAAATTATACATATATGATGAGTTTATGCATTGGTGGGTAAATAATTGTATTGGTAATAGCCAATAGTTATGTACACCATCGTCGAGTGTAAGGCGCATCGACCGAAAACTTTGAAGTTTGCGTGTTTTTGGGTTTTATTGCTTTTATACTTGGTGGATGGCACCTACTAATGTCTAGAACCTTATATTTACTTTTAAAATACGACAGCCAATCAACTACTGTGAAATGAACATTTCATTCTAGTATCTCAATTTATCACTATATGTCTATACACAAAACTTCAATTCATAATCATGCATTCGACATATTTTTAGGATCATTTTGATAAACTATAACTGGTATGTTTAAAAGCTTTAAACTATATTAGTCATTAGAACGATCACGTTTGTATATGATACTGACTGTTTATTTGCATCAGTAAAAGAGAAAAAAATAATTTTATTTAGATTATAGGTAGCAGGAAATTAGATTGTTCGATAAGGCAGACAACCTTATGTTGCTGATAAATAAGGCTTGGGGGGAGGAGGATAATGCGAGTTGAGGAAATGGAAAAATCGTTTCACTAATTCACAGAAAAGGATGGTGAAATTATGTATGCAGCAGTTTTAGGTCACATACGTCCGTTATCAAGGTGAAGGGTGCATGATATGAAAAACTGGAGAGAGGTGCAGTGGTCGTTGTTGGAGTGAAGATTGTGTTTGAGGAAAAGGAATAACGCGTAGGTCTAATAACAGACTTCATAGGATTTCGAATACGCGAAATCGAGCCATCTATGGACATTTTCTATTATAGACCACTACTTGAGCTGAAAACTCGATTATTTTACTATTATTTTACTAGTAATAATATTATAACAACAAAGAGCGAGAAATATAACGGTTTAGGCTGGGGTTAAACATGGTAATATTCGCTGTAAAATTCATCGAGTTGATTTTGAGGCAATAATCTCTCAGTCAGCTGGCTGCATACAGTGAATTTTGCTTGATGGATTCGTTTAATATTTTCGCTGAAATTGTCCGAATAATTTACCATATTTATAATATTATTAATTTGGGTGTAATTTATTTAAAGAGAAACTTGGACGTGGTTTATAGGTATATTTATATTATTAATATATAAACGTGATATATTAAATTGATATTTTGATTATCCAAAAAGCATAACATGTACATTGTTTTATCAAAATATATTGATGAATATAGATATCTATAAAAATATATACTCGTACTATAATGTTAGTGTTATTTTTTAATTGCTCGGAAATTTTAGTCAGTATCTACCAGAAATAATATTGTAATATATACTTAGCGTACGCTAAGACTATGACTAATCGCGTAACCAAAACACCTTCCTCCACCGCACAGCTTGCCATAGAAGAATGGCTATGCGGCGGTGACTAAATGTTTGGATAACCAATGTTCATAATGAATTCAAAATCATCTGCCACCAAGTTATACTTTTAAACTCTTAACATGCGCTAAATATAATTAATTTGTATTAAAATTGATAAAAATAATTAAAAAATAATAATATTTGGACACATAATATTATACTAATATATGATAAATATAAATACAATTGAATTATTTGTATTGTACTTGGTATAAATTAAATACTATATCAAGGCTGGATGTAGGGTGGAGAAACTGTGAATTTTCCCTTGGGCGTAATTTTTTCTTAATTTGGGCGTACATTTTAAACATTGATTTATTTTTTTATGCGGTTTATACATTAGCGACAATTCGACTAAGTAGCAAATTAAATAATAATATGCTTTTATTAGTAACGCAATTATGCATAATCCTATGCATTGTTTAATTTTTCAAATACTTCGGTGACATGAAAAACGTGGGCTATTCCATTTCAGTATAAACGACTATAATTATATACAGTCGATCAGTGGTGAACTCAGCTTTTTTGAAATGAGAGGGAGGGTTGATATGAATTTTTGGTTATTCTCAGACCACGATAAATACACTTTTATCGCTTTATCATATATTGATAAGCCCAACCCGAAGGGGGATATGGCGCCTTCATCCCCTGTGAGCACGGCCCTGCAGTCTATTGGTTTTATTATATGGTTTAATACAATGTCATAATATGTAGCTAATGAAAAGGTATGTTCAAAAACCTCGACTTCCGCCATCAAAGACACCACCGTGATCTACCCTCACACTACACCACCATTCTCAACTCTTCCACCTCAGTGAACCACCCCACCATATTTGTTGTCGCCAGCGTACTCCAACACAATCCACACCCCGCTATAGCTGATTCTGGTACAGACACTTACATCCCCCACCTCAAAATATAATATCAATCACGTTATTTATATATTATATTATTGTGTATATTAATGTAAAATAGTTTGATTTTAAAATATGTTATTTGTAATATACATTTTTTTTAAATGCATCAATGGCGAGTTAAACGAATATATTTAAGACAACGCAGTTATTTTAGTTTTTTATAAGTATATTTCTTTAAAATGCAACAACGACAAATTTTAGAACTAATAGAACATTTACTTATTAACTTGTACAACAGTCATTGACTTACCCAATTTTGAATTCATTCGGTTTTTTTCGTTATTTTTCGCTTTTACACCCCTATCACTTTTATACGGGGCTGAATATAAATCAGTACCAATTTTAAACGAGTTGACTTTATACGGTGTAAGATTACTCATTGCCAAAATAAAACTTTAGATGATTTGTAGTTACACTCGAGTTATGTTTCAAGCTGCTTTTGCTGTTGCAACTTTGAGTTGCTTTTAAAAATACGACTTGAATTACTTTTAGGGTTGCAACTCGAGTCACATTTGAATAATGGCTTGTATGTTATACCATATAATGGTAACTCGTATAAAATTGGTACAGGCAAGTATTGAGTTTCATATAAAAGTGATGGCAGTGTAAAAGCGAATAACCCAATAGTTTGTTGTATGATTATAAGCATATAAAATACATATGACGAAAATACCTCATTTCGTTTACATATTTTCTAGAGATGGTTGTCCGTTCATCCTAAAGTTTAGAATCGGCGATTATTAACTTGGATTTGACAAATTATGGATCAGGCAGATACAGGGTAGCGCATAAAAAAATTAAAAACGAGATGAATATTATGATCTTTTAAAAATTGGCAGTCTCTATTAGAAGTATAAAAATATTTTCACGGGTGTAATATAAATTACATTACAGCCGAGAGCCAAAATATAACAAAACAGATTATGGACATTTTTGTATACAATTTTTAACATGCTTACATTAACATTAAACCCAAATTCGAGTAAATTATTGTCATATGATGTTTTTCCATCGTGGGATGTAGAAAGGAATTCTCAAATAAACCTTTTGAGCTTACAGATAAATAATTTTATACCAAGCATAGAACCTGCAAGTTGCAATAATTGCAATAATATAGGTTTCTGTAATTTTATTGCTTAAAACTGCTACATTATTATACCAACAAGCAATTAGGTCGTATGAGATTAAAAGTCGGTTATTAAAAATGTATTAATATCCTATGGCATTTCGTTTCAATTAAAAACAAATTTGCTGAACATGAAAGTGTATGTCTTTTATAGCTTTGAAATAGACTTTTTAATCGAAAATATAAAATCATTTAGAATTAATGACTTTAGACACCCCATTTTTGAGATTACAAGAGGACGAGGTTTTTGAACATATCTATCCTTTTTCATTCTACGTATAATAATCATTCATAATATAATATACCTAATATTAAAATTTAAAATTTTGTTGGAAAATACATTTTCCGGACAAAAAATTGAATCCTTGTCTCAGCCGTTGGGTTAGATCAGCCAGCCAAGTGTCTCGGTCGGACCCAGACCTTGTTGTAGAGCAATGGGGTGGGGCTTCGGAGGCGGAAAGGATCGGGGCAGACCTTGATCGACTTATAAGTTACAACATACGTATGCACATGCACACACACATACACACATACACACACCACCTATAGTCGTATAGAGTTTATACGATAATTGTATTTTATAAATATTTTTACATGCGCGTATCCGTATTGTTTCGTTGTCGGAATTCTCGGGCCGTTCGTCGGCGCCGGACAGTATTTTGCGAGAGTTGGAGACGCCGCCCGCAACCTCGCGGGTGCTCTCGCCGTGACCCGTCTTCACCCGACCGACCTCCACCGAGGGGCACTGTCGGTGTATGATATTATTATTATTACTACTATTATATATGCAATATTGTTGTACATTATAATATCATATTATATGACGTACTTGTTTGTTCTGGAGCCGCTGCAGTCTGACGTAACGCCCTCCGTCCGACGAACATGCACCTATATATTATACGCCCGTAGGGTCCCTTCACTCTGCCCGTCCCCGTGTCCGGCGCGCTTAGGATTTTATTTTATTTTTTTCATTTTATTCTTTTACAGTTTACACAATCGCACTTAACGCGATAATAACATAATAATATCGCAGGTTATCCAGGTCGGCAGCGGCGTGCGCGTGCCGTCGCCACCGGATCGATTTGTATATAAGTGTGCTTATGTAAAACGGTTTTCGATCTTCGCCAGCCGGTGGCATATTATAATACCTAATATTATCTAGGTCCTCGATGATTTTTTTTTTTAAAAATTATTTTGATTTGTTTTTATATTCGTAGTAATGTAGTACGTCTGATGATTGCTTAAGCGCAATCAAAAAATAATATTAGATT
>JACXSJ010001226.1:30727-107787 GCA_014851325.1 Pentalonia nigronervosa | reverse complement strand
ATCCGAGAGATAAATAGTTTTCGTCATACCTTCTTAATTTTGTAGATTTTGAATTCGACACTGGGCCTGAAGTACTGGCGGCTGACTCGGTGTTTACATTACTGACATCAGCCCTCATAATTTTATTACTGCTGCTTGATGTTGAAGCACTAGTTTGATCAATTATTAAAAATCTCTTCATTATTAAACGTACTACTCCGCGTACTACGAATAACAAGTAGGTCTAATACCAGAATAATAGAATTAAACAAAACGTATTCACACAGACGTACTCACACGCACTAGGGAGCAAACACGATATCGAACTCACAACGTTATACTATCGCAACCTTGTCATAGTTGAACACGTAGAATTGCGTATGTTTAAAAATAGAATGACGGACAATAATGGTTTATCGATGAAACAACAAACCTTTTATATATAGATAATGGCTCGTGTTGATTGTTGCTGCCTGTATGTGATGTATAAATATACCGAATTGTATACAATGCAAAACGCGATTATTATTACGGACATTTCACAATTTTTTTTATTTTTTCTACCAATGCAATGTTGATTTTTAAAATTGTCTTGCGCCCCCCCCCCCTATAAAGCTTTTGCGCCCCCCTGGAGGGTCGCGCCCCACACTTTAAGAACCTCTGGTTTAGTTTATTTTTATTCTAAAAACGTATTTATTCTCTTTTGTTATTTAACTTATTTTGATGATTATCCACGAACTGCAGCATTTCCCAATATGTGCCGCGTTTGATTTAATTATAAACTAAGATAATATGGACTGAATTGTGGGTGTGGGATCCGGTTCGATTTTCGTACCGATTTTTTTGGAAGAGGAAATTGGCGACAGCCCTGAATTACTTGATGGTGAATTATGATAATTATTATTTTACTTAATATCTATACACATTTAAATGTAGGACATGGTTATCTACTGTAGCCTCCCAATTTCCCCTTCTACAAAATGTCCATTCGCAAACTGGACCATCAATAGAAGTATTGTTTCCATTCCACATTATCTTGTTTCATAATTTAATTAAATAAATTAATATATGATTTTTCATAATTTTTTTTAAATTTAAATAAGCACATTTTTACTTATTCACTTTTAATTTACAGATATTCTTTGGTATTAATATGATAGAAGGTTAATGTTAATAATAAAAATTAGTCAGTGTCACTGTGCCACTGCTAAATATATATTAGGATTAGTGTGCTGTGAAAATGTGAAATCAAAAAGGTAGGGAAATGCTGATGTACAGGCTTGGAAACACTTGTTAAACAGACCATAACCATACAATTTACAGTTTATGATTGTTAACTGCAATGTCAAGTATAACACATTATGTTAAATGTAGAGTGCAACTAATATGCTCTAAAAATATCTATAAGGATTTGCTATCCATAGCTATTTTTTTCATATCTTCAAGCATAATATATTATAAGTCATATATTACATTATATTACAAAATACCAAAAACAATCAATTGATTTACAACATAAAACATTTGAAAAGATCAAAAAGTAGTCTCTCTTACTATGGTCCAAACCAGTCATATCAAAAAAGAAATGGTTGAAATCAACTGCCTTCAAATAAGACTCACTCGAAGCACGGAACAAAAACATTGTTTTTTGTAGTAAAACTTAGTGGTTTATAGTTATAACTTTTAAATGTTAATAATATTTTAAACAAACGTGTATGAAAATGTATAAAATGACAAAAATCGACAATATTTACATATTTAAATTTTTTTAAATATTCAACCTAGATACTTAATTAAAAATTAAAATTATGGTCTAAAGTACCTACAGCTATTTATCCCGTTCTTTTTTTTTTTTAACTAAATGATAAAATATTTAGAATTGAGAACATTTAGTTTGCTTTAGTGCATATTAGGATCTATTTTATTATCTATAGGGCGATAATATATCACTTCTAGTTTCCTAAAGCAAATTATTACAAAAATCCAAACTGCCTGGGCAAGTTTGATGATATTTTTTAGCCGAGTTAAGTGCATAGAAAACATTTTAAAAAAATTTAAAGTTAATACTTATCTTATTTTTTTTTAACTCAGTTAAATTTAATTATATATTAAGTTGAGTAAAGTTATTATTTTTTTTTAAATATTTAAATTAAGATGATTTAAAATAATAAAAATCAAAAATATTATTGAACATGGAAAATACATTTACCATGGACATTAAACTAAATTCGGAAAATAAAGGTGTATATGAAGATAATTATATAGTAGGTAATAGGTACCAACAATTAGGCATAGACAATAAGTTTAAACTTTTGATTTATTAACAGACAGATAATCATATATTTTTTTTTTAATTTTAAAATAAAAACATGGCATTTAAGAAAGTACTTAATTTTAAACTGTAAATATTTTAAATAGTTAACTATAATAATTAACTATTATTAGTTAACTTTAATCCTATACTCCAATTTGAGTAGACTGGAAATATTGTAGAAATTCTATAATTTAGTCAAAAAAAAACATCACTGATAATCAGATCATAGTTATATAAAAACCGAAACAATAATGTAAAAGTATTTAATGCTGTAAGAGCCAAGAATGAAAAGTGAATTCCTAGGACTATCGTGATTACTGTTTATTAACCATCATTTAATATATGTAAATAGAACTTTATAATAATTCCCCCTTAGAACAAAAAGTTTCATATAAATCTAAAACCAACTAAATTTAGAAAAAATAATACAACCCCAATAATCTGCAAAAATAAACATTAAGGTAACTTATATTGTAGACTAGAGTTTAAAAAGAAAAGTGTACAAATGACTTGTACAGTTGAAGTAAATAAACATCAATAAAAAAAAAAAAAGTATTCATAATTGTTTGGCATGGTAAGGTTATTATTGTTATTAATTATATTAAACATACATTTATGTTTACTACACTACTAGTTTCAATCGATTTTTGACTTGACTGATAAAAAGACGTTTTGTTGTTTTTATTGCATTACCAAATTCTAAATTATTATTTGTTTCACTATTTGTTGATAATTACTAAGGTTTGAAGTCACAAAAAAGTAAAACATTGGATTTTCATCAATTATTTCACTATTTGGTCTCGCAGTCTTACAAAATATATAAGCTTCCCGCCCATTTAGGAAATATTTAGAAAATATAGTATTTTCTTATGAAAACAGATTGTGCACAAAGATGTAAACAAAAATCTCCGTCGAAATCAGGATGACCATAAAGTCAATGGACTAAAACAATTTGATGTATATAATCTGGTAGTACTGATATTGATGTGCAGCGTTTTATTGTTTTTATGTTTTGCTTTTTAATTTTTATTTTGAATGTAGTAATGAATGTATTAATTTTTATTATGTTTTTTTTTTTTTCTTATCTTTTCTTCTAGTTTAAATAATGCCGTGATTATCAACTTCGATGAATTTCTGGTAGCAAATTGGATCAAGTTGATACTTTTAAGAGGTCTAAATAGAAAATTCTTAGTAGATTTTTAAAAAAAAGTCGAGGAAAAAAGGTGAGCAAGTGGGTACCGCTCTGCTATACACACAGTAGTTTTCGAGAGAATCACTGCAATTATAATGTGTTGATGCCGCGACGCTCGTATTATTAATAATTTGTGGTTAGCGGTAACGACCTGCGAAAAGTTTAGGACTGAAGGGTTATCCAAAATAAATAAATGACAAAAAAAACTACAATTATGATTATAAATTTATAAATCGCAATGCACAATAATACATATACAATATAACCATTAGTAAGTACTACTAATGACCTACTTACGAGCGCCCCAAGAAACTAAAATAATTAAACATAATAATAATAATACAACAATTTATAAATAAACGAAGACCTTGTTTTCCGGCAGCCCTGTCGATGCGCAATTCGTCGATCCCACGACGTCGAATGACGGTCGATTGTACAATAGATCCGGGGAGGGCGGGAGTTCTCCAAAAGTGGAGACAGGCGATGGAACTGGGCGCCGGCATCGAACGATTATAAATATTCGATGATTGACAGGTTCGCCAACCAACTGAAATCCCGTAAAGGCGGCGATGAAAGCTGTACGGGACACACACTGCACAGTCACAAGCGACGCGGCGACAGGATTTGACACAAGACACGTTTGAGACAAGGCTCACGAAGAGCGACCCGGAGTGCGAAATTGAACGCTGGCGATCCGGAACAGACCAAATTCGTACTACGAAGATACAACGGGCTCGACCGCCTGGAAAAGACAATAAACAAAAGTTGATGGCGGCACAGCCTACTGGCAACACCCACGGTAGACAGACCGGCAACGGGCGTGGCAGATGGGGTAAAACCGCCTCTCGAACTTTCGACGTTAAAACCGGCCCACACTCGAAAATAGTATATTAGATTTGAATTATACGATGTAAAAACATGCTACACGAAAAACGATTATGAACGAAGATGATCTGTCAGCCTATATAACTAAATATATTTTATATTATTGTTATTATAGTTATTTATTTTACTATTTTCAATAACACTTAATTTTTGCCGAAAGCATTTAATTTTAAAATGGCATTGTGTTGGTATATAAAATATGATAATATTACTTATATATGTATATACTTAAAAGTTTCAAGTAGTTAAACACGAATATTAATTTTAAATTGCAACTAAAATTGTTTTTTTTTTTAACATTTAATTTTGTTATATTTTCAGCTTAAATTTAAAATATCTATAAAAAAAAAAAAAACTGTGTAAATAAGTATACATTTTGTAGTTTTTTTTTTTGGTTAGAATACCTATTACAAATAATTTGCAAATATTCGTGATTTTGACAAATGTTGTCAATTTTCTAATCTTTTTTAGACACTTGTAAAAAGAATTTATGACTATTTTCGATAGTTTTAATTCGTATTATATTAAATTATGAGAAAATTCGTATTACATTTGCAAGCATTTTGACATAGCAATTTTTTTTTTTTATAATATTTATAGAAATAAAACTTTAAAAAAATCAAAAATTTCTTATGCCTATAAATAGCTCATAAAAAGCCAATTTTTTAAAAAAAATTTCTAAATTATCATATTAATATTCAGTGCAAATTTCAAGTATTTATAGTTATTCGTTTTTGAATAATTACAAAAAAAATATGGGTTTATGGGTGAATATCATCCAATATCAAAAAATTTGAACTTCACTCATAAAAAAATTGTTTGACTTTTTTGTTTAAGAACAACCCATGAGAAACCTTGTATTAAATTTTCAAATCTTAGATATATATTTTTATGAAATTTTAACTCATAATAATTTCCAAATTTTAGTGATTTTGATTTTTATTAAGATATTTATAAACATGAGGAATTTTTTATTTTTTTCAAAGTTTTCTTCTTATTGTTATTTGTACAATTATTTCATTCGGTTAAAAATCTTGAAAATGTAATAAAAGATCTCTAATGACTTTTTATAATGGCAGTTCAAAAATATTTAGGATACATAATATGCAAGATTTTTTTTTAATTAGCATTTCAAATTTTAACACAATTCCCCCAAATTATAAAACCTTGTAAATTATTTTTTTAACTTAAAACTTAAAAATATTCAATTTTTATAGGTTTCTGATAAGTATTTAATATTGTAATAAAAAAAAATATATGAACACAATTTTTCTTTAGAGACATTTGAAGTTCAAGTTTGAATGAATTTAATTTTTATTTTACTGTATTTGAAACTTTTGAAGTATATTATTATACTTTATACTCTCAATGACATTTTTAAATACAATATTTTCCGCAAAAATTAATTCAAGCTACTATATTACTTATTTTTACTATTTTAATAGCAATATTATTATAAAACATTAATTAGATACTAATTAGGCTGACGACCCTTCTTCGTTTAGCTTGTAGCTTATTACTATAGTTTGTATTACCTAATTGTTTTTATATTTTACATATTACATTTTATACATTTTCAATCGTGTTTTGAAGTTATTTTATAAAATAATAACAATTTACATATTTTATTTTTATAATAATACCATTTTTACCAAATTTTATTCAATAGTTCAGTGTTGGCATTTTTGGTCACTCTGATTTGGACAAAAACCAATCAGAGCACTGTATTATTAAGACAGCTGACTATGCACTTTAACGTTTATAATAATGATGATTAGTCGGAGTAAATATTACTCTAAGTCATGTTACTCTATCTTTCATGTGCTAGGCGCCATTTGTCACTTGGGCAATGTTTACAAATTCTATCATTTTTCTACTGTAATAATCATAGATCAATATATTAAATAATAATAATATCATAATTCATATCATTTGAAATATTAGTATCGGGCGTCATTTTTAAGTAAATAGTCATCTAGTTGTTATACATCAGTGACTACCTATTATAATATTATAATTTTATATATATATATCTTAATATTTTAATATTTTACTAGAAAGCCTAGATAATAAGAGAGTTGCCAACTGAGTAGATAGTAGGTGATTTAAATGAGATTACAGAAGTAGAAATTAATGAGCTTATGAATTTAGTAAATACATAAAAAGCTACATAATTATTAAGAATTTAAATCAATTTCTTTTATTATTTTTCATTGTTTTTATTATTATTATTATATTTATATTGTATTTAATATTATTATGATTTATTAGCAAGAAAATCATAATCTGAATATGAACATACATGCAATTTAATAAAATAAATATTACAACAACAAAAAAAAAAACTGCAGAATAAAAATTTCCTATGATACAAAATATTTTTAAGAGAAAAAAGGGGGGAAATTTATGTCAATGAAGTATTTAATTATTATTTTACAACATAAAAAAAAACAACAAAAATAATAATTATAATAAAAATTGAAATGTTTCATTAAATCTTCAAACACTAATAATAACTAATGCTAAACCTATACTCTGTCCAGCGAAAGAACGCTCCGCGGACCGACGAAAATCGGTTCTTCTGCGCATTTCCACGCGACACCCCGTCATAGGGCAACCTGTTTCAATGGCAGGGTGACACGGATGAATGCACAGAATTGCTGGACAGAGTATACATACAGTTGTATATTAAATACATAATAATAATACATTAAAATAATTAAATATAGGTATATCTAATAATATTATAATTAAATATTATTATATTATAGTGTTTTACCAAAAATACACTTACAATGAAAATCTATAAATAAAATTTTAAAAAGGCCTGGCAAGTAGATACCGATCTGCTGTATAGTAGATTCCAAGTAGGTCACTTTCATGGATGTGTTTCAACAACGTTATTGTTCATTTAAGTATCTAATTTAGTTCAAATATCTATAAAAATGAACTATGTAAATAAATGTTTTAGATATAAATAATATATAAATATTTTAGGTTACACTATTGACTACTTACAAAAAATGTTGTTTTTAATTTTCAATCCTTAGCTATGAAAACTGAACATTTTATACATTTTTAACTACAAAATAATTTGCAAACATTCGAGATTTTGATGATATTTGATCAAAATTTGAAATTCAAATACTTATAAAATAAAAGTTTGCCTTTGTATCTTTAACATTTTTGAACTGCTTTTAGAATAACTTATGAGAAATTTTGTTTTTAATTTTCAATCCTTAGTTATAAAAACTGAACATTTCAGAAATTTTTACTACAAAATAATTTGCAGATTTTTGATATTTTGATGAATTTTGGTCAATATTTGAATTTAAAATGATTTATATAAAAAGTGTGCTTATGTATTTTTTAAATTTTCAAACTGCTAATGTTATATTAGTACTGAATATAAGGAATCTTTTCTTTAAATTTTCAAACTTTTTGACCCACCAAAAATGTTTTTATCGATATTTATAAAAAAAAAATCAAAAACTTGTAATGTTTACAAATAGGTCAAAAAAAAAGTTAAAATATTTTATTATTTTTATAATAAATCATAATCTTGAAATTTAGTGAACATTTCTAGTGTTTATGATTATTCGTTTTTGAAGTATAAAAAAATAAGAAAATCGTTACCAGAGAAATCAATAGTTTACGGGTGAATATCCGTGGTAGTATGTCTAATTTCAAACGCTCATAAAAAATTTGTTTAATTTTTAGGTAAACATTTTTTTTTGTGAAAGGTAGAAAAATTTATAAGTAATCCTGTGTTAAATTTTCAAATCTTAGGTTTAAATAGAAAATTTTTAATGAATTTATAAATAAAAAAACTGCAAACTGCAAACTTTTATTTTGTTAAAATTCTAACTTTAGACACTTATAAAAAACTATTGCGAATTATGCTAAACTTTTTTTTTAAATTTTTACTCACAAGTTATGAGAAATCTTGTATTCAATTTTCAAGTATTTTGACAGAGTAAAAATTATAACAATAATAAATAAAAAAACAAAAAATGTACTGATAATTTTTTATGCCTATAAATAGCTTAAAAAGACTCAAAATACATTGAAATTACACTCCATTTTATGATGTACAGAAAATGTAATATAAAAATTTGGTGAAAATTTCATTATCTATGATTATGTTTTTTATGTTACACAAAAAAACAAAATCGATTTTTTTAAAATTTTGTTTTACATAAAAAAGTCCATTTTTCAATGTTTTTGCCATTGTGTTTAAAAGCTATTGGAATTTTTTTACTTTTGATCCCTCAAAATACTACTAGAAAAGATGTCGTTGAAATCAAAGCATTTTTACTATCTCAAAATGTGATGACAGAACAAAAAAAAAAAAATAACATCGTAAAATCAATACAATCTTTACTCAGCTCAGAATCTAAAATAAGACATCATACAATTTTTAAATGTGCCGACTTAAGGTTGCTGTAAATATTCGACTGGGGCAAATTCTCCAGTTGAATTTTCCCCTAAATGAACCCACTAGTACTTGCACCAAACCCTAACACTATGAGTACTAATACTAATAATAATGGTATTGTAGGTATACTTAGGTTCATGAATTATATCAATAAAATTATTATAACAACTAAGTCGCAATAGCCAATAGCTACAAAAAATAGTCTTTTTATTGAGGTACACTTATTAGGGATCTTCTGTATAGCTTGAGTTAAAAATTTTGAATTAATTTTACTTAATTTTATACTTAAATTGAAATTAGGGTATCATCTTGATTCTTGTTAGTTAAATCTAAAACTTAGATACAGTGCATTATTAAAATATTATAAAACTATATTATACTACCAAAAATTTTAATAAAAATAATTATTTTTGTTGAACTCATTTGATATAAGAAATTAAAAAAAAAATTTTCTAAAATAAACCTAAAAAACTAATTTTTTAACAGCTTTTTCAAATGCAACTGCAAAATTATTCATCACGAAAGATAAATGTGATTAATTATATTGGAGTGAAAGCTTTGTATTTTATACTTGAATATTAGTGTAGATTCATTGTACTGAAAAGCAAAAAACACTCATAATGTGGTTTTCCATATGCATGATCTGTTGTTGTATTACAGTCACAAATCTCATACTAACAAGAATTTATTTTATTTACTTTTCAAATTGAATTGTAGAAAATGTATCTAACTAATACATCTAATCATACATTTCTCATATTTTGTCAAATTAATAAGATCATATATATTATGGATAAAATAGTAAATCCCATAGATATCTTTAAAAGTTTCTACAAAATGGCACAATAAACTATTGCTATAGTTCAAACAGATACTCAGGTATATTACAATATTTACTTGTACACAGCAATCAAATAGCAACATGCACCAAAACATATATTTTATAAAAATAATATAGGTACTATTTTTCAATAGATTTTCAGTATAACAGCACCAAAATATGACAAAAACATTTATATCTTGGTTGATTTCTGATGACTAAACATATTTAACTATGTGTTTAACAACACAATATGTTTAATAATATATTTAACAAAATAATTTGCAGACTTTTGATATTTTGATGAATTTTGTCAAAATTTAAATTTTAAGTATTTTTAAAAAAATTTGCCTATAAGTATTTTAAATTTTTAAACTGCTATTTGAATAATTTATAACGATCTATTATATTAAACTTTCAAGTGTTTTGACCCAACCAACATTTTTTTATTAATATTTATATAAACAAAGTTTTAAAATTTTAAATTTTCTCACACTTAAAATTAATCTAAAATGAGTCAAAATAATTTTGAAATTTTATGGTGCATAGAAGATAATAATTTCAACTTTCGGTGAAAATTTCAAGTGTATACGGTTATTGGGTTTTGAATTACAACAAAATAAGAAAATCGTTCCTTGAGAAATTAATAGTTTATGAGTGAAATCCAATAACTAATTTCGAACACTTATAAATAATGTTTGACTTTTCGGTAAACTTTTTTTTTGAAAGATAGAAAAACTTATGGGAAATCTTGTATTAAATTTTCAAATTTTAGGTTTAAACAATACATTTTTTATAAATTTCTAAATTCCAAAAAGTAGCAAATGTTTGTGATTTTGTAAATAATTTTAACTTTAGACGCTTATAAAAAACTATTGATGATTTACGTTAATTTTTTTTTTAACAGCAAGTTATGATAAATTTTGTACACAATTTTGAATTTTGAATTTCATAAGTAACTTCTAACATACTAAGTTAATTTCTTTTAGTTACATTAATTTATTTATTCTTCCCAATATAAATTTTACAAACTTAAAATTATATTTTGATTTTTATAACTTATTTTTATATATATATAAAAAAAATAATAATTGTCTAAAAAATCAAATAATCAAATACTGATCATGTTATTTTATTCTGTATTCTAAATAAGTTCTAAATTGTAAACTGTCTCAAATGTTTTGCATTATTTTTGTATTTAAAATTTCAATAGGTATTAAAATAATGTAATAAATACTTAGTTACAAATAAATAATGAAAAGGTTTAATATATATAATGTATACTGTATAGTATTAAGTTGTTATAAGTAATAAATTATAATATTTTATTTACTAATTCACAGAACATATATTTATATAATATTATTATTAAACAGAACCGTTATAGGACTATAGGGATAATCATAGGGGTTTTGTTGAATTTTATAATTGATTGAAGTATATAAGTATCTACTGTAGTTAATACAATTATATACATTTTTAAAAAACAGTAAGACCTCCATTATATTATGTTATTTGTTAAGCTTTAATAAAAAGGTATGATAATTAATTTTTCATGAAAAAAAAGTAACTTATCTTTAACTAAGTTAAGTTACTTTTTTCAAATTAACTTATCTTTAACTAAGTTAAGTTACTTTTTTCAAATTAACTTATCTTTAAATAAGTTAAGTTACTTTTTTCAAATTAACTTTTAATTTTTAACAAGTTAAATAAAAAAGAAAAGTAATTTTTAACTTTAAACTTAACTTGAAATTTTCTATATTAATTTAACTTAACAAGGTAAAAAATTAATTAACTTACTCAGCCTTGCAGGTTAATACCAGTGTTTACAGGTTTTTAAAAACACATATTTTCAAAGAAAAATATGCCTATTGCTTGGTAGGTATTTATTTTTAATTATTAACTTAATAAAAAATTTTAACAAAATATATGCATAAACATAGTTAGTTGTACATTTAGTTTTAAAATGTACGTTATGGTTTATGCTTTTTTGAATTTGAAGTTAGTTCATACTGTTCTTTTCTACTAGTATTTTGAAATATTGTTAAACTCATGTTTACTTTATAATTAAAAAACAATAATTTTATTAGGTACCTTTATAGATTCTAGAGGTTATTTTTCAGAATTAATTATTAATTATGATTTTAAAGATTTTCATTGTTTATCCTTAATTGAATTTGAATATAATTTATGAAGAGTGACAGTATAGTTTCAAATACTTTCAACTACTAAATTGTGTAAATTCACATTGAAAAAAAACAATACTTAGTTTAGATTATAGATACTATACTTAGAAATGTAGTTTAATTGGTTAAAAATCAGAAATAATAAAAATAATTTGTTCAAAAATATTAAATTCTGTGTACATACATCATAAAAATAGAATAATAATCCTTAATGAGCATATTAAGACACCATTTATTTTCTCTTTTTAACCCATATACAACAGCAAATTTATGTTTGGCAGAACCAACGTTATGTTACTTTGAGAGCGAATTGACCTATCAACAAATATTATAAACTCAATGTTGAGAATATTACTTTTATAATAGCTATTTTGAGATATTTAAAGTTTAATGCAAGTGACTGTTTTTAAATTTTAATATTTTATATAGGTACCAACTCATAACTAACACGCAAAACAAATTTAAATATTGTTAAAAAATCAACATACAAATACAGGTAATGTTTTAACTTTAGGTTTAATAATAGATCAACTTACACTAACACTCAAGCTAACAGCAAAAATAGGTTTTGCTAAATGTAAATTTGGTATGTTGCCTATGGGTCAGAGAGAACACAAATAGTGCGGCCACATATTTTCTGAATAAGATAATTAAATACCTACCTAATCAAAATTAGATATTGAATATATTTTTAAACATTAATATCATACACAATTAATGTTAAGAGTTGCCTATTGTTACATTTTACATCATTATAGATTAACTTAATTAGATGCTACTTACAGATTTTTGTTGTTCTTTTCAAATAGTATGTTGGTACATACAAGCAATTGATTTTTTAAATTTTTAACTGAAATGTTACATCTATAATGGAGATAACACAAATTTCAAGCTAGAAAATAGTCTTTCTACGCTTACTTGGGTTGCTTCAATACTAAATACTATATTTGATAACTCAAAAAGTTTTGGATATACAGTTTTTTTAGACTTTCAAAATTGCAGAATGTTTATTTTATAGCTTAATTTTTTTTTTTCAATACTAAATAATTTTAAGTGTCTCAATTTTTGTTCCAATAATTTCAATTTGGGAATTTGATAAACTGCCAAAACTAGAAGACATAAATTCATCATTATTTACTTTGCTTCTGAGATATATTTCAAGATCATTTATAGGGTCTGTTGGACTATTACTATCACTTAAATTTTGACAACACTTGAGGATTTTAGAATTTGCTTCTGGTTTATTCAGTTTTATTTTTTTAAACAAATCCAAATCTTAGCAAATGCTGAATTGCAGTAGCCGATTGTTCTCTGCTCAACATAACATTATAAAATGGATCTAAAAATATAACAACAAGTAAATTCATGCCCCATAAATGTTTGTCAATGTTAACTATTCAGTTAGTAGCTTTTTTGAACATATTTTTGCAGTTAATAGTACTTTAGAAATTATTTCAACTTGTTGACAATTAAAGTAACTTAAGGCAACTTTTTTTAAATTATTGTCTTTAACCGACATATTCTGAATAAAATATTTTAAGTATAACAATCTTTCCAGCATATCAAAAGTTGAATTCCAACCAGTCAAAAAGTCAAGTATAGTTGTTTTTAATTTTTACTTTTTGATTAAATAAATATAAGTTTGATTATGTAACTTTTGAACCAAAACTCTGATTTTTCAGAGGGCAGTCTCGTCCTCAAAAAAATTATCATCAATTTTATCATTAGGTATTTGTACAGTTTCTTTTTCAAGTAAATTTATAGCCTTCAATATGTTTGCTCCATTATAAGAAGTTATTGTGTATATATGCTGAGGCTCAATGTTGAATTTTTTAACAACTTTAAGAATTGTATCTTAAATAAACACCTAAATGATTATTAAGTTGAAATGTTATATATAAAAAAGTTAAAATGGTAAAACAACCCATAGTGATGATTTAATATTTTGTTAAATTACCTGTGTGTGATTCAGTTAGCTCAATTATTCCAATAGTTTTTAAGTTTAATACAACTATTTACTATATTATACTGCACATTTATTCTCAAAAATGTTCTACTACAATGTGTAACAGTATCAACTTTTAGAGAAAAAAGTTTAGAGGCAACATCTTCAAAAATTACAAAAATTCTGAATGAACATATTTCCTAAAAAAAAAACAATAAATGAGAAGTATAAAATATAATTAGGTTCTGGATACCTAGTTTTTTATAATATAAAAATCTAAGTATTGAAGTGATAAAATAAAGCAATAAATAAAAAATTACTTTGACTCACTTAATAGAACTCAAATTCATAACTACACTATTGAGTACTACTTAAAATTGGATTTATAATTTTTGAAAACCAGAATCATCCAACATACTGTATGGACGTCTGTTGACAGTAACTAGTTCAACACATGCATTGATTAATGTCGTCATGTCAATTTTTACCTTTATACTAGGTTTTAAGAACTGATATAAATCCACATTAATTCTTTTAATTGGTACATTAAGTTCTGTGAATTTGCCAAGTTATTTTATTAAATATGTTTCATAAATGCCACTGTGTGGTTTCAAATGTTCCTTAAGGTTTGACCCATGATTTTCCTTAAGCATAAAATATTCAAGTTAATTATTAAATATTTAAATGAATACCTTAAGTAGTTAAATATAATACATAAAAATAGTTTAATTTTTAATACAGATACATAACATTTATTAAATAAGAATACCTATAAATTTAAATTATTTATTGTATTGGCAATGCTGAACATTTTACACAGATTAAGTGTGGTAGAAACTAGATAGAACCTTCGTCTTACGCACATTTAATTTAAAGTCAAATGGTATTATTATATTAATAAGATAATAATTTTAAATCACAATAGTATTGTAGCCTATAGGTATTAAATAATATATAAATCTACATCATGAATCATGATAAATGAGGGCTGATAATCCAAAATGTATTATTTCCATTTTCAATTTTTTTCAATATTGATGGATTTTTGTTCTAAATGATTGAATTATTATAGAAATATGGTAATTTTAACAAAAAAAATTCTAATAGTTGAATAAACATATTTTTTTATGTCCGATAAGTAATTTTGTAGTTTAATGGTCTAAATTTAAAATTTAAATTTGTTGATTGTGCAAAGCATACCATTTTCATCCAATAGTATGTTTTGACATAATTTGAGGAAATAGTATGTTTTGTTCACATTTTTGAAAATTATCAAAAATAAAATAATAACTTTTTCTTTATTTTATAATAATATATGAATATAACAATTGTATACTCATTTTATAAATACACATACAAACTGATACCATTGTGTAAAAAATAATACTTAAATTTTACCTTAACATGAACAAATAAATTTTATAAAAATGTATTATTTATTAAGAATGTAAATATAAAGACAAATGATAAAAACAATAACAACACCTTAGTTCAAATTATAAAAAGTATGTTTGTATTTTGTGTTTATAGAAATAAAATTTAAAATAGAAATTATAGCATTCAATTATTGTTTTTTTAATATAAAATGCAAATTGTAAAATATATTATAAGTTTATAACTTGGGAAGAAAATCCTTAAAAATAATAAAACAAAATATATTATAGTAATAATTTATCTCAAATAGTAAATATTTTAAGTTCCTTATTTTTGGAATGAAGCTATTTTTAAAATAATAAAACAAAATACAAAATTATAATTTACTTATCACAAAATGTAAGTTGTAATAGATAGTCCATTAATTAGGAATAAAACTCTTAAATATAATAAAATAAAATATATTAGTTATAATTTATTTCAAATAGTAAATATTTTAAGTCCCTTACTTGGAAATACAACATACGATACATTATAATACATAAAATAATGAATCAAATAGGAAATAATTAATTATAATCTTCATCATAATAAAGAATATCTTCTATATTTTCATCAGCTACTTCAAAAATGTCTTCATAAATCTACTTGGCGTCTTCTGGAATAATAAAAAAAACTTAAAAATTTTCTTACATCATCATGTTTGGCGATTTTTACATGATTTTTCTGTAGTAATAGTTAAAGGTTGTCAGATATTGATCTTATATGGCATTTTCTATTTAAAATATTAACAGTTTCTGGTAAACCGCCATAAGTTTTTGAAATTCCGATTGTTTCTTTACCTTTTATATAACAATACACTTTTTGTTCTGTTGATTTAAATTTTGTCTTAGTTTTGGCTGAGTTTTTAAAATCATAGACTTTATAGTCTTTATTGTACTCATTCACTGTACAAAAGTTTTTAAATATTTCTATACACTGATTTGATGAACACTATATTTTCATTTTTTCTTAACATTTGCTCAATTCTTCCAAAGACACTATCAAGGGGTATGTAGCTATGGTCTATGGTCCCTGACTGAAAATGTATAATTTATTTGAGTAAGAATTAATGTTTTACAGTTTATTTAATAGAAGTGTAGCCATAGTATACTGATTTTTATTTTGGCCGGAGCAAGAGTCAGAAAATAGATTATGAGTAGTCTGTTGTATTTCATTTATAAGTTTTAACAGAGTAGACAGGAAATAATAATATTTAACATATCAACATAGCTTTTAAATATTAATGATTTTCATTAAAATTTCAAATAATAGTGGCTGACTATAAGTACCTACAGTATTATTAATAGATACTATGAAGTACCTATACAAATATACAACATATTGTAATTATTATTACTACTTAAAAATATGCTTTATTACCTGGTCTTCATCACTGCTTACACACCCATATTCATAAAAATCAAAAACACTATATGAGATGTTTGATTTTGTTTCATAAATATTCAAATCCTGTATACAATAAATTAGATAGTAATGCTTTATGTAATTTGTTTGTGATAATAGCTTAGATTATAAAACAAAAGTACAAGCTGAAACTTACATTATCTTGATCATTCTCTTGGAATGGTAATTGTTTGGAACATATTTTAATTTTAATATTATTATTAATGATTTATGATTCTTAAAATAAATAAATATGTTAAGATGTTAGAAACATTCAATCAAAATAAGAGTAAAATATAAATTTTACTTTTGTTAGTCGCATTTAACTAATAATTATTATTATGATTAATGATAAGATAATGTACACAATTGTAGTTTTGGCGCAATTTTTTATCAGTAATAATAAGGGTTGATTAAATATACAAACAAATGAAAACAAATAATCCCCACAATATTTATTTCTAATTTAATTTAACAATAATATAATTAAAAATCTGTTTTGTAAAAATGTGAGACCAACGGAAATAGTACGTTTTAAAAAAAATTGAGGAATTGCTACCTGTTGCTCTATTTTATCAAACGAATAAACTATTTAATATGGGAATACCGTGTTCTGATATAATTTGGAAATAGTTACTTTTGTTTTAATTTTCACCATGGAAATAGTGCATTTTTTCGTAATTCATGAACATTGGATTGGTTTTGTCAAAGAAAACAGTACGTTTAGACAAAATTTGATAGCACCAGTCGATACCAGTCGAGTATAACTCAATTTTGTCAATTTTGGAAATAGTACGTTTTGGATTTTCGCCCCTCAAATATCTGTAGCCTCGTAGGAAATAATATACGATAAAATAATGTATTTAATAATAATTTTATTAGATAATTAATTGCAAAATATATCATGCTTACTTTTATTTTACTTGAACATTTGATATAAGTGGAAGCGTTTTCTTGCTTGATAAAACAAAAATATTTTCCTACTATGGACGTTGAATTTCGGCTAATGTTGAAAAATATTATATTAAATAATTAAAATTTAAAAATAACTAAATATAATCGGACATTTTTTGCTGCTTGATGACTGATGTTATTCGAATGTGTCTGTGTGTAGTGCTGTGAAGCAGAGTATATAAAACTTGATATTATTATTCGTAGAAATTTAGTAAACACTGGTATGAAAAACACATCATTGTTGATCGATCGTTCTCGTTATATTGCAAATGAAAAATACAACCAATGTGTTTGTAAATTAATCGTTATCGGTCGTATAATGTGATAGTTATATAAAATAAAAATATTTCTATGAAAAATAATTATTTGATTAAAACAAAACTCAATTTAAATAAAATGTTCAATTATATCTTAGAACCAATAGAAATCTAAAAGAACCGGAAAACGTATTATAAAATAATATGGGTTCCGGTTCTTACATTTTCTCCAGGAACCAGTTCGAGAACAGGTACTATCAGTTTCGCTTCCAGTCCCTGATCTGCGGTTATTTTTTGTGTTGCACCAAAAATTAAAATTAAAAATTCCAGTTTTTTGTTAATTATTTTTTTGTTTTTCCCGACGCGTTTCAAAACTATCGGAATTTTTTACTTTTCATCACTCAAAGTACCAATTAGATTTTAATCTGGTACTTCCTACCAGAATATCTTTATAAATCAACCATGTAAATATATTTTTTTAATTTTTGGTTATACTATTAATTACTAACAAGAAATTTTGTTAATGAATATAAATAAAAAAAAAAATAAAAAATTATTGGCGTGCTTACCAGATGAAATATACAATAAAATAAAAATTTTATATAGTAAATCCAATTTTGATTTATTTGAACAATTTAATAGTGTTGATTTTGTTTTTGATGAAATAGCTTACTTTTAGTTCCTCTCTGGGTTCGTTGTATTGTCTACATTACTCGAAAATGTGTTTCATTGTTAGCAGGATGGCACAGGGTTGATATACTGGAGGTTCACTTTTAGCCATCAGGAAGCTATAAGTCAATCTTGCGTGCTTAATTCTGGCCCGACTTAATTTTTTTTTTTTTTTTTAAGGTACTTATATTTGGGTTCCTGTTTTATCTTATTATTGATTGCATTATTTTATTTAGTTTATTTGTTAGGCTGCTCTTGATTCATGTGATTTGAGTGGGAAATGGCGTTTTGTTAATTTTGTTTTTTTACATCTAAGTAAATCTAAATAATTTTTGTAATTTTTATTACAATAAAATAATTAAAACCGTTATTCTTTGTTTAATTATTAAATTTCGTCTCAAAATTAACTTAATTTTAGTTTGAACTACTTTTGAGAAATCTTGTATCAAATTTTCAAACATTAGCTATAAAATTGAACACTACATACATTTTAAATTCTTAGCGGAGAAAACGCATATTGATTTTACAAAGATGTGTTTTTTTTTTGTGTCTGTCATCACGTTTTAGTGCAGTAAAAGTGTTCCGATTTTCTTCATCAACTACTTTTCTAGTAGGAAAGTGAATCTAGTTAGTACTTTAGAGGGTTAAAACTTAAAAAAATCATAATAGTTTCTAAACGCGTTTGGAAAAAAAAAATTAGGGAAAAACAAGATTTTTTACACAAAGTCAATTTTTGACAAAATCAATTTTGTTTTTAGTGTAACACCAATAGTAATCACAGTAGATATATGAAACATTTAAAAAATATTTACATGAGGAATTTCTATGCACAATAAAATTGTCCATAGATTTTGATTTTTTTTTTGAGCTATTTATGAGCATAATAAATTTTCAGGTTTTTTTTTATTATTGCCAAGAAATATTTTTTCAGTCGGTCAAAATACTTGAAAATTTAATACAAGGTTCTTCATAACTTGTTATAAGTAAAAATTAAAAAAAAAAAGTTGAGCGTAAGTTTCTAATAGTTTTCTATAAACGTCTAAAGTTGAAATTTCTATAAAATACGTAAAAACCAAGAAAGTTTACAGTTTTTTTTTTGATTTTAAAATTTATAAAAATGTTTCTATTTAAATTTAAGATTTAAAAATTCAACACAAGAATTTTTATAAGTTTTTCTATCTTTCAAAAAAAAAAAAAATCTAACAGAAAGTCAAAATAATTTTTTATAAGCGTTTGAAATTAGACATTAGATATTTACCCGATTTCTCAATGAACGATTTTATTATTTTGATGTAATTCAAAAACGAATAACCAGACATTTTAAATTTTCACTTAATATTGAGATTATCATTTTCTAAACAATAAAAATGTTTTAAAATATTTTGACAGTTTTTAAAACCTTTGTAGGTTTAAAAAATTTTAAAATTTTAATAATTTGTTTCGATAAATATTGATAAAAAAATGTTGGTTGGATCAAAATTCTTGAAAATTTAATACAAGTTGTTATATTATTTGATCAAAAACATTAAAAATACATAGGCACAATTTTTTTTTATAAGCATTTAAACTTCAAATGTTGACCAAAATTTACCAACGAAGATTTTCAAATTATTTGGTTGTTAAAAATTTATAAAATTTTCAGTTTTTATAGCTAAAGATTGAAAATTTAAAACAAGGTTTTTTTGTAAGTTGTTCTAAATGCAGTTATAAAAATATTTAAGATACAAATGCATACTATTTTATAAGCATTTCAATTGCAAATTTTGACCAAATTCATTAAAATCTCGAATGTTTGCAAATTATATAATGATTAAAAATGTATAAAATGATCAGTTTTTATAGCTAAGGACTGAAAATTTAAAACAAGATTTTTTTGTAAGTATTCAATAGTGTAACCAAAAAATCAAAAAATATATTTACATGGTTGATTTTTTTTTAGACATTTTAAGTTCAAATTTGAACAAAATTAGATATTTAAATAAAGAATGACAATGTTAGTTAATTCGTTGTAATTTAAAAACATTTTTTGTGGGTGCTTGAAACTTTTAAAGTATATTATGATCTTTTATACACTCAATGACATTTTCAAATGCAATGTTGTCTACAAAAATTACTTCAACCTACTGCATTATTAATTGTAATATGCATTATTTTAATAGCAATAATATCATAGAACACACTTAATTATGTAAGTTGACAGACCGTTTTTCGTATACAATGGTTTATATCAATGAATTTAAGTTTAACACAACCATGAAAGTGATCTACTCGACACATGCTGTACAGCAGAGAGGTATCTACTTGCAGACTTTTTTCTATTTAAATCTAAGATTTGAAAATTCAACACATGATTTTCTATAAGTTTTTCTTAGAAGTAAGTTCAAACTTATTTTTTATGAACGTATGAAATTAGATATTGGATATTTATCCGTTTTCTCCCAGAACGGAATTTTCTTATTTTAATGTAATTCAAAAAGGAATAATTGTAAACAGTTGAAATGTTCACAAAATGTTATGATTATCATTTTCTATATAAAAAAAAAAAAAAAAAATATTGAGCATATTGTTGAGATTTTTTGTATGAGTATTTTAAATTGTAACTTATATATTATATATTTATTATTCGTATTGTCTTATTATCGTATTATTGTAAGCCTTTACCAAATCTTCATAAACTCAGCAACGAGATAATGCCTTACTTAAACAATGTATAATATCGTTCAATTAATAATAATTATTTGTTTTGCAAAATTCTTCGATGAGAAGAAACGAGTTCATTGTTCATCATTTTAATTTTCTTTATTCTTCATTTATGTTGAAAGATTAATTCTTAAAATAAAAAAACTGAGTTTATTGTTATCATTGTAAAATTACGAATCATTGAATGTATTATAAAATTAAAGTGTCTCTATTATATTTTCATTTAATTTTTTATTAGGTACTTAATAAAAAGCCTGTCTACATTATAATACCTACTTAACGATTGTAAATCACCTGAATTCGGTAGGTCACTACACGTCAGACTATCAACCCGTTGGTAGGTCACATATTGGTCCATAATATGTAAAATATCTAAATATATTATTTATATTGAGAGTACGACAAAAAGTATCTATAGGTACTGTCTACGGTCTACCTTTAAACATAATAAAAAAAAACATCACGCGGAAAGCGTCTGCGGCAGAATGACGCTCCGCCATATATTATCTATATTATTATTGCAGCAGTTCACGTTTCGTTCGATACAAACGTATTTTATTTATTTTTGTACATTTTAGATATTACACGTTTATGTAATATATTATAATATAACGATGAGATGAAACACGTTGGCAGGCAATTTTACCTATGTACCTACTACCTACATATAATATATTTTGTGATCACACATATTTATACACTTTTTTTTCTATACAGTGGTCATTATTTTTACAAGAAAATTTAAAAAAGAATTTTTTAATTTTATTACACTATTGATAATATTATTATTCTGCAGTTAACGATGTTATTTTTTTTAAATTTTCTCATTTTTTTTTAAAATTGTAATTGAACAATATTGAACATCACACTCAATTTTTTAAAAGTAAATTCTTATTAACGTTTTCAGAAATATTTTTTTAACCAATAGAAAAAAAAAATTAAAATATTCTGAAGCAGAATATCAAACGATTAGTTAATTAGTTATAACTTATAACTTATAATTACTTACCTATTTAAAGTTTTGATGAATGGAGTGGTAGATCAACATTTTGCCACTCCACCACATTCATCAAAACTTTAAACACTTATAATTAAGGTAATTAGTTACTAAGTAGTTACTTGTTTAAAATTCAAATTGTGGATATTGGAATTTTCGAAAAAATATTCGCTTCGGAATATGATAATAAAAATATTTGCTGTCATTGAAAAGAGTTAAAATTTTTTTTTGTTTTGTAATAACTTTTAAATATGTATAAGAAAAATATATTTCCCAATAAGTTAATACTTTTTAGGTTAATGCAGAGTATACCTTTTAAAAAAATCAACTCGTGCATACCTATATATTATGTATGACAAAACAATAGAAATAAAATGCATTTTGAAAATTTTCTTTTATAATTTTATATATTCTGATATTCACACACTTTTAATAGGTAAGGTAAATTTTTACATAATAATGGCATAATATGATATAATATTATTATATTACAAATTAAAATAATAGGTAGGTATATATTATATTATCGTCTTAATATTTACATAATGATATTTCGTATAGTTACTTTTAAGAAAAACAATAATAATAATAAAAAAAAAAACTAAGTACACATTTGTCTATAAGTTTATAAATCTTATCATATTTATCTTTGAAAAACGATACACATTAATGTTTGTATTATATAATATTACATAGTTTTAAAACGATCAAAACAACAAAAATAAATAATAATAATAATATATATACTTATCTATAATGAAACGTAAGTAAATAATAATAATAATAATAATAATAATAATACAATTTAAAATTTATATAGTATATAAACGTCTAATTAAATATATATTTTCAATAATACATTTATCGTAATTTATTATATAATATTATAGATCATATTTGTTTGGAACATAAACACTTACACACATAGATACACAATTAATAAAACACATAATATAATATTTGTTTTAGGCTAACACATTCATATAATCTTATTAGGTACTCTAATATAATATTTATGTATATACTATATTATAATTTATATAATAATAAAATAACGTAACATACATACATATATATATAGTTATATATTATAACGTTTTATGTAATAATAATAATTTATTGATATTGTATTGTTCACCTGTACAGGGCAGCCTCGTAATACTGTACAATATGTTATATTGTTATAAAGCGCGCCCGTCGCTTAAAAGATAAAAATGTTTAGGATTAAAACAAAAACACTAAAAGTTAGAAGGTGAAATGAACCGTCACGAACGGGGTGTTGGAAGGTTATGTGGTAGGGGGAGGGGGTGTTTGTGGCCTTTGAATCGTGCACATCCGCCAACGCGATTTCTTTAAAAGCGGTGAGCTTTCGTAAACATCGTATCGATGATTATCATTATATTATAATATTACAGAGCGGTTGCGTCTTATTGTTATTATACGATTATCATAGGTCGCAATAAATGTGTGAAATAATAATGATTGAGTCAAGTTCCATCGTTTTTAGGACTTGAATGGATTTTTTTTTTTTACTGCCATTATAATATATACCTTAAAAAGCACCTACCAAGACACAGACAACGAACTAGGAAACACGGGTACATAATGTTATTATGTATAACAAACCGAATTTAATATACTGTACGCGGCTGTGCGCGTTTGTTTAGCGGTATTTTAACCGTACATTTTTGGAAAAAAGTAGACACGCACAATAATACAATAATACATGCACGTGTGCAGCGCCCAAAGCCATCGATATCATCGTATTACCTACGTATCTACGCCGAAGCGCGTATAACGACCGGCAAACAGATTGCCTGCGAGCATACCTTAAATAATTAATTATACATAATACAATAACGTTATAATTTTATATTACACTACAGTCGAATGGGAAAAAATTAATGATTATTTGACGAGAGGTCGCAGCGAGGTCGGTATATAATATTATTATATGCCGATGGAAGTGGCGGCGAATTCGGTGAAATAGTATCCATATATAATACGGGTTAGGAATAGAGAGACACGAATCGGAGACGATGACGATTGACGCGCACGGGGTTGGGTTATTTCGTCACAATAGCGATCAACAATCGTTACCGTCTAACGTAACCCAACCCGGCAGTCGGAACGACAATCACCCCGTCAAGGGCTAAAAGGTGATACAGAAAAGTTAAAACAAAACATAATTAAAACAACATTATATAGCATTTGAAATTTATAATATATTATTATTCTACATATTTCGATAGCATAATATTAATACCTTTTTTAAAACATTAATCGAATAAAGTGGGTATAGTTTTTTTCATTTGAAGATGTTTGCTGATATAGTCGTGATAATAACGCGTGCAAGTACCTACCTAAATATAAATCGTTTTTTTTTTTGTTTTTTGCTGGTTTAATAATATAATAATTTTGAGCATTGTTGAATTGCTTCCATTGTCTAAACCAAATTGCATCACTCGTCGGATTCAAACAAGGTAATGTTCGAATCGGGTATTGCATGCCTGTGCGTCGATCGTCGATCAAGTAAGTAGGTATTACAAAGGCGTAACCGACTTAGAAATAAATGTAAATGCATATTGTATATAAAATTATTATTTTAAAATGTCAACTGTGTGATTTATTTTAATCTGAGCTACTTATAAGTCTTGAACAAAAAAATGATTTGTATATTATTATAAATTTTAAATCGTAGCTATAAAATAGTATCAAATTACTATAATAAAAGAAATAAACTTATTTAGCTATAATATTAAACATTCGAATAAATTATTTTTCCACGGACTGTCGATCGGTATTCGTTAATAAATAAAAGGTTTTATAATAATATTATAGTACGTAACATATAGAACGAGTGAAACATTCGAACATTACCCTTTTCCGTCTCGGATGCATTTCGTCAAAAGCAAATGCAATTCGACCTTACCCACATGATATTCTAACGAAATATTAAGAATTGTCGAGCATACCTATATATTACATAATTTATTTTTACATATTATACTCCGATTTAGGTTTCAAAAACCTACTCATAATAATGCGGGCCACCTGTATACGGGGGTCATATTACCTATATGCGCATAGGGGGTGGATTTCGATGTCAGCTAAACAATAACGGTTTTTGTTGATAATATGTCTTATTGTTGTCGTGATTCCCGACAAGTCCGAAAAAATTAAGTTGCTGCGCAATCTACTACATTATGGTAAGGTTGGGTTGGACTATGCCATTTATTCTGACGATAGAAAAGAATAATATTTATTGTCACTTCTGACGATTTGAAAACCGGCTGATTAATCTCAAGGAAACGTTTCCGACAAATACTCGAACAATATCTTGCACCTTCGGATGTAGTAGGTACCTACCTAATGTTATTTTCAATTTTCGTTCACCTATACGTTTTTTTGAAACTTTTTAACCATGTCTCCAACAATAACAATTCAGAACATTTTTTAGTATGTTCGTCAAAACCTTGTATGCGCCGATAACCGAGTGGGAAAAAAATTGAAATATATTTTCGTTTACTAAAATCTAATAAATAGGTACTAAATTAATTAACCCATGTGTCATATTATTATATAGGTAAAATAAATGTTCTATAACCGAATCGGTTAGGTTTGATTAACGAAAAAAAATTTGTAAGATGTAAAACAGGTGTTTAGTATAAAATACCATTTAGTGTTTGTGACGTCTTACCACCCGCACCCTATTTAAAGTTATTATTATTATACTGTTGCCCAGTTTAATTTATTTTCAAACTTTTATCTTTTTGTTTTATCGTTTCCCAAATATCGTCGGAAACCACATGACACCCAAAGATAATCGATCGTCGCACCGGCCGAGTATTACACCGAGCCGGTGGAGGGGTTTGATGGGAGTGAATTGGAGGGTTGGTCCTCCGGTTGCGATCCACACCGGCACGCTTTATTTATCTTTTAATATTATTCATATAATATAATTATGTTATGATAAAAATATAGAGCTGGCCGAGGGTGGTCGAATTTAAGTTTTCGCGAACTCAAAGTTGATTTTTACCAGAGCGCTATTCGAACTTTGTCAAACTTTCAAAAATAATTTAACCATAACAAATTTTAAAATATAATAATAGTAGTAAAAGAGCACTTAACAAAAAAAAAAAAAAAATAAAAATAAAATAAAATAAAATTAAAATAAATCTTTCTTATCGTACTCGAACTGTTCGAACTTGATTGCGCTCGAACGATTCGAAATTCTTTAAGTCCGAAGTGTTCAAAGAGTTTAAGAAACGACTACTAAATAAAATATAATTTTTACTACAAACGATATGATACCATCGTTATAATATATAATATTATCGTACGCGACACGTATCTCGTTGTAACGATATTGTTATAACGATGGTTACGCACAGCATTTTATAATACGACTATTTCATCAGCCTTTGTTGCGCCGGACTCCTCGAGCGGCCGTTCAGACGTGCGTGGCCAGCGTCTGCCGCTTGACCATGCCGATGTGATAGTTCGGCCCGATAGGCACGGCGGCGGCGGCGGACGGGCCGCCGGCGGCCGCGGTGGTTTTCCGCTTGCCCTTGCCGACCGCGCTGTACGGCGGCGGTTCGGGCCGGCCGTACGCGTCATACTTCTGCCGCGTTGGTTGCGCCGGCCACTGCGCCGACGCGGGCCGCAGGTACGGGTTGCCGTACGTGGCCGAGTACTGGAGCAGCGTGGCCGGATCGCCGCCGGTGGCCGTCCTGGTGGCCGAGTCCGACGACGGCGGTTTGGGCGACGGCGACGACGACGACGACGACGACAGCGCGATGACCGTCTGCGGCGGCGGCATTGGGTTCAGGTCGTACAGCCGGTCGGCCGCTATGTAGCCGTTGTTGCTGCTGGTCGGCCGGTCCTGTGTGGGACGAGAAAATATGAATGAAAATCACAGTCATGGCAATAACGATAATTTTAATATATTATGAATAATGCGGCGACGCACGACGGGTCTGATCATCGGGCTGGGGTTTTAATGCGCCAAGAAAATGAAAAAATGCCCGTATTCAAAAAAAAAAAAAAAAAAAATTGCGCATTTTTATTTTTATAAAAGTATTTTTGGTTGTCGATATGTGACCGCCTTTGGGACCTAGCACAAGTGTTCCCGATATGATTTGCCACTATACCCACCCCATCCTCTCCCGCCGCGAAAAATGATACGAGTTTGCAGCTCGTTTCAACATTTTCCGGCCTAATGGCTACAGACCATAATTGCCACGAAATCTTAAAACCGTAAATACTTGCTTAGCGCGTTATATGGTGTCGGTCGCTCGAGCTAATCATTTTTAAATATAATTTTTTTTTTTTGAAATTTTTAATTTACCCGATTGGCGCTGATGACCTCTTAAATATTGTGCAGTAACGATGACGAGCAAAGCAGTTATAATTATAGGTAGGTACTATAACTATAGAATAAATATATTATACTAAAGTCTCGATTTCAATCAATAATTAGTCGACGTTTTCATATTTTTATTTTAATTCGATCATATTATTATCTCGACCGAAATATTTCAAAAAACAGAATTGACTACCTACTTTAAACTTTTAACTCGTTAAATTTTTTTTTTTTTTTACTCTGCCGAGTTTGACGCGTATTTATTAATCATTAATTCGCCCCTAAGCCTACGCAGCTCGAAAACACACGATTAAATTATTAAATTATCGTTAATTAATGATATAATTACATAAACTACAGATAGATAGTGCCTCGTACCGCGTTTGCGTTCTCGTTAATTCGTTTTTTTTTTTATAATTATTATTTTCGTATACGATTGTACAAAATTAGTACCGTTTGGTATTAGAGATAGCCGCTCTATATCATAATTAGTTTGTAATATTTTACGGTTTGCCTAAGCTTGAAATGAAAATAAAAACAAATGTTTGTCTTGAATTTTGAGAAAAAGAATCTTGGATAGCCGCATTTGTAAAGCTTTGATTTATGTAAGCAAATATTTTAAAAGTTAAATTATTAATTTCCATTAAACATTCAAATAGATATCTAGTATAAAAATATGCAACGTAGGTAGGTATCTAAGTCTTAACGTTTATGTTTAGTAGCAGACGGATGGACGCATTACCGTATTTACGTCTCACCTCAACTGGCATCGTTGGCGGTGATGGGAAGGGGGAAGATAGATCTTTCCTCAGCTTTTATTTTTATTCTATATCTACACCACACTTTATGTGTTCAACTTTTAAAAAATTAAATAAATTATTAATAACTATATATATATGTTTGAGGTATGAATGCAACTGCAGACAAGACACGATGACGAAAACGATTATGTGAAACGTCCTGTCCACATGAAAGTTTATTATATTATATTATTTAGCTACATGAATAATACTTCAAGTATATTCGCAACCGCATATACGGTATTTCTCAATTCCACATTATATAATATTTGGATGCAATTGGACACGAAAAGATTCCTGTAGCCCTATAAACCGAAATGCCTGCACCATATTGTATCATGACGAATTACGTATGTTAGACGTCTTGGATGATTGAATCATGGGTCGTCGGTGGGTGTGATTGGGAGACAGTATCCCTACCGTACATTTTAATGTGTGGTTTATAGACGTGGGGAGGTTGCGATTTTTATAACGTAGATGCACCGAAAATTTGGGGGAGGAGGATTAAAATTCAAAATTGGGCGAGGCCAATTCTATAAGCACTCCCGAAACTCTTCTACAGATGAGCTTTTATGGCTATAAAATACTGGAGACATTAATTTTATAGTGTAGTTTTACACACCGCCTCTTTAATGTTTTTATATAGCTATAATTACTATATTTTAAATTTATTTTATCAAACAAAAAAAATATCGTCTACTCGTACCTATATATGCTTATACTCAAACACATACGATAATATAGTTTTATCATAGCGATTAATTTTTAATCTATGGTTTTAATTACCGTGAGAAATTTAACGAACTATCTATAAAATATTTTGAAATCAATAAATATATTATATAAAATAAATATGATATAATATATGTATAGATATGAAAAAAGAAACGGCCTGAAGATAACTGTAAGTATAACAACAATTTCGTCCGTTTCAGATGGCTGTGGACAAAATGATTTTCTCGTTGCACTCCCGCGACCTGCAGTGATCAACCCTCTCACCTCGCAATTTCCACCTATATTTTACTATATATGTACACACAGCATATAGTCAGGTGTTTTTCACAGTTTGGGCGAGAGACAATTACTATTGGAGTTTAGACGAAAAAGCGCGTTTCGACGATTTCAATGTACCCGTGTCGCGAGCGCACACACACTCTCTTGCGTATATATATATATATATATATATATATATTGAATACGAAAGCACACACACACACACACGCACACAGATATAATATATATAGTCTATAGACCCATATATAATATGCGCACACCTACGAACATTTCGGGCCTTGTGTATAAATCATTGTGTCCACTTGCGATTGTTGTTGGGGTAGTGTTTGGAGGAAGGGGCGGTGACCGTTCCCCGGAGGATACCTTCCCGGCAACGGCGAAATCGCACAGCGCCGAACAAAACGGACGAGGAGAAAAATTTTATCGCACTGGTAAACACGTATAAAGCGCTCACACACATACACACACGAGCTCGCGTGCAGACAAGTATGCGTCCCATGTATACATATATTATTTTACGGTGTTATGGAAAGTACAGAAATTATAGGTATCGTAAAAGCTTGATATCTATATAGGTTACAGCCCATAACCTAAGACCTAAAATCTAGGCACTCGGTAGGTACTCCGGCCAAAGACCAAAATCTTAAGAAATTTTCAAGTGCCAGTAATTTGTTCGCATGTGGATATCTCTTATACTTATGAAAAATTGATTAGGATTGGTCGGGGATTTAAATAAAAAAATACAAACATAAAGGATTTATATAATAATATAATATATTGTATAATATTTTTATCGAACCGAAAATTATTCGATAAAATAAATAACGTTATAATATTAAAATTTAATATTAGAAATCATTTCGATTCGACTTTATAGCATTGTTTGATCGTACCAGATCGTAGGGTTAGGACATAGATCGACCGCTTTCGATTCTGTTAAGTCGCATTTACTCAAAACGGTTGTTTTCGATAAATATGTTCAGTTGAGTTATGCAAATCCGAGCGGGTCGTAGGGACAGGAAGTTGCGGTGATTTATAGTGCGATATGAGCATATTTGGATGTACCTATATGTACAGCGGAAAGGATTTTCTATTTACGATGCTTTGTGTGCATTTTTCGCGGTGTGGTCGTGTGGAAAAATATGAAAAATGTCTATCCGCTAAACGTAATCGGCGGTATCTTATTTACGATTTTTTTTCAAACTCCAAAGTGTAATGCATGTGTTATGCCGAAAATGATGAAAATCTGCAACTATCTACAAATTATAATAATATCATCAATAAGACAATATTACAATAACAATGCCTGATTTTATTTCAAGTAATCATACGTACATACTTGAGCGGTATTATATTGTACTTAGATATGAAATAAAAAAATTTCAGTATTGTCTTTCAAAAAGTAAAAACTTAAAAAGATAAGGTTAAAAAGTAGTAAAAATATGACATTTTTTCATAAATATTCTTTTGTAATAAATTTGAATTCGGTACCTACGCATGTAAAAAAAAAAAAACATTTTCAAAAACGTTAATAATTTTTAAGATAATATCAATATTTACTGCAGCTCACCCAGTGATATCAATGTTATAATATATTATTTGTGTAAGTAGGTACAATAAAATGAAAAATACGATAGAATCTTACAGTGTTTCTCAAACGTCCTGCGGTAAATAAGCGGTGATGTGTCGTAAAAATATAATTGTAATTTATTTTTGAAAAAAACGTTTCCAAGTGTAAATATTACTTGAGATAATATATTATTATCCCACAAAAGTTTAACGGTTCATTCGTTTTCGTTTTTCTCAAACCCAAAAGTAATATCGTTGTCATCGAGCGTAGTACGAAATGTCTATCGAACAATGTGTTCAGCGACTTTTGCAACTGACAATGATGCAAAATTAGGGGGAAAAAAGATTGCCGTCGCCGAATATTAAATACATAATTTTATAATATAATATTACGAAGCGATCTGACGAAACGCATAAAAAAATAAAAACCGTCGACTGCGTGTGATAAAATAAAATTAGCTATTCGTGGGAAAGAGAGGGGGAGCGTTTTCAATTAATCGGGTATTATTCGGTTCGCATGTAGATTATACACTAAAATATCATATTATATACGTCATGTGTGTCACACATTATTAGATATTGTACAATACCCGTTATTAAACATGAATGATGCGTTGTTTGGCAATTGGAATCAAAGCGCGCATTTGCGACACGGACGTGGGTGTGTGTGTGTGTGGATGGGCAAACGAGAGAGAGGAAGTGGTCGTACGATTTCAAACGATTAAAAAACGGAAAACGACGAAAAACTCGAGTGGCTTATAATACCGTATTGTAATATAGTTTTAGTACAATATACGTGACGACGTCTGCTTTAATGAACTGTACCTACCTATATCAGAGCTGTGAATATTTGCAGAATAATGGCGATTTTTTCATCTCATTGTAATACTTCGTGGCTTTCATCGTGCGTAACAATGGATCACATTCTAAGATTTTTGGTTGGAATATGTTGATGCGTTTAGGTGGTTTTTTGCAAGTCTATGTAGGTCATTTTTTTGGAATTTCACAATATTTTTAGCAATTTTTAATAACAATTATTTTTAAATTTTCGCACACGTTTTATGATTATTTTTTTTATTTTACACAGACTGTACAAAGGATTATTTAAATGTGTTTTTTTTTTTATAATTTTTCAACACCTACCTAAACAAATAAGATCATATTTTACGTATAATATTTTTAAATATAAATTTAAGCACGAGAATAATATAATTTTGATAATTTTTATATTTTTTAAATTTTGATTTTATAGGTAAGGCGTTATATAAAAAAACATTAAATACATATTTTTAGTCCCCATTTATTGGAATCTGAAGTGCATTTTAAATCGCATTTTTGGGGGAGATTTATAGGATGCTTTTTTATGGTCCTTAAGTGCATTTTTAATTCACAACCCTGTTATATTATAGTGGTATAATAACGCAACGAGCGTTTTACTCTACAATGTGTACGTTCATTGTTCGTCTTTTGGATACGCAATTCACGTGTGTGTGTGTGTGTGTTCTACCTACTTATAAAAACGCTAGTTTTAGACGGCAAGCGAACGCATCTTAATAATAATTAACAATCGCAGCGAATAATGGACACAAGGCGATCATTTTGTATATTATAATAAACGCCAACACTGTGCACTAGAGCACTATAATATATAAAATGCGAATAGCGATGTGTTATATTGTGTTTTATTACTGTATATAGACTTAAATAATATAATAATATTATAGATGCAGTTTAATATACAATCGGGGCGTGATAGGGTGCCACCCCTCACTTTTTTTAATTGGTTTTTTTTTCGGTTGCACAACGTTTCCAGCAGTAGGTAGGTAGGCATTTATAAACCGCTATATAATATATGGTTACAACGACCACTTAACATTTTAATAATGTGTATTTCGTCATCTAGGCATATATTATATTATATTGTTCACACAACCGGATGTGCCTATTGTCGAATTGAACATTTTAAAATTCCTATACGCATTACATATCCGCGATGGTATTAGTCTGCCCCACTATCAGTTGGTTTTCATTGCATACTCAACAGACATTTTTTTTTCTCATATGCATATCGTAACCAAATTTTCAGACAAAAGTAAACAATAACAGTATATTGTTTACGTAATTATTAAGTAGTAGCACAGTATAAAACAAATGTAATAAATTATATTATTCAATATAATATGATTAATAATCATATAATCGTATAATCATTGATTATACGCTTAAATAAACACACATAAAAACAATAAGACAATTTACCAAAAACAAATCTTACCTTTTTAATCGTCATCCCTACAGTGTAGTGATGAGGAAGCGAAGGACCCCCTTTCCCGAAAGTCGAGAGTTAACTATTGCCACCGCTCTGTTTTCTTTTCGATCGGCTTTGGCATGGACTGATAAGGTCACCCCAGTACATTCGGTGCATCAAGTTGAGCTCTTCCACGTAAGAGAGTTGGCCTTGGTGGCTTCCAAGTTACCGAGGAGAAGGCACCAGCCCCGATTACGTCCCGAACAAAGTGATCACAGAGACCAACCATGCTTTTTGATATGTTCAACAAGTGCCTCGATATGGGTATTTTCCTGGACAGGTGGCTGATTCTTTTAAACAAGGGGAGTGCAAAAAGTCTGGCCAAATCCTAAAGTTACAGACCTCTTTCGCGGCTGGATGGAATTAGTAAGCTCTTCAAGAGACTCTAATTGTGTAGGTTGAACGCTCACCTAGATGCCATCAGTAACTTTAGCGTCTACCAGTTTGGCTTCGACCGGAGAAGATCGACTAAATGGTGGAGACGATACTCGGGCAGAAGATTGTTACAGAGCGTGACAGGCGGGCAAGAGATGGATGGTTGGGTTAAATGTGGTTTAATTTCTGTGGGCCGAAGGCTAACTATTCGGGGTGATTAGAGGCCCCTATCTATGTATAATGTATTTAAAAGTTGGCTAATAAACGATACGGGGCCGGGTGGCAGTATTGTGGTATAAATAGTTCCCACCCGTTCTTTGTTTTTTAAACGGAAAAAAGTACCCCCATAGTCTTATAACAAAAAATGTTTACTGTAGGTATATAATTTTTTTTTTGATTGGATGGCGAATTCTCTAATGTTTGTGTTATTTTCTATAATTATTTTTGAGTTTCAGATTTTTAGTACGTTTTCGACGAAAACGAAACAAAAAAAAAAACGTTTCACCGGCGTGAGCGTGACGAAATTGTTATGGGGTCGGCGAAAGTAAAAATACGGTTTGCTTAAAGTACATTCCACGGGGCGATTGGATATTATAATATGATACCTCGCGTGTCACCACCACCCACATCATACACGCTTGTCTCGTTCGACCCACACGTGTGTACGTATAGTACATATGTACATAATATAATTCGCATTGTAAATATTATATTCTGAACGCACCGGAAAATGTGATCAACTACTACGGAGCTAAAAAAAATAACAAACATCACGTGATGATCGTTTTTGCTTCGGTCTCCAACAAGAAATTGTTTGAAACAAATTGTTTTATAAAACCTAAATATATACCTAAGTATAGGTACATTGATTCATTGGTTTTTGACTAGGTTTACAGATATAATATAAACGTGATTGTAACTTGACGTATTATTTTAACTGGAAATGGTTATGTATCAGAGACATACCTATCCAATAATTACACCACATTCTATCAACTAATAATACTTAAAAGTTAAAATACTTTTTTCTCATAGTACAAACAAAATAATAAAAAATATAATGAAAATAAAAATTTGAGAATTATATTAAATCTATTGACTGACGAATAATAATACCTAAGTACCTGGTTAAGTTGTACCAATGGACATACTTTAACTGGTTGAGTTATTATTTTATTTAATTATGATATTAAGTAACTAAACAATTAACTTTTTAGCTATAGTCAATGTTCATCTTTAAGTATAAGTATCCACTAACATGCACTACACATATTTTAATCATATAGGTAGGTAATTAAATAATTTGCATACAATTTTTATCTTTAGCGTCTACCTTATAGGTTAGGTATTGCATATTCATTGTATTCTAGAATGTGCTTAAAAGTTGCCGAGTACTGAAGAACATATTTTTAAAAATTTTTTCTGGTTTCCTCATTTATAAAGCGTTTTTTTTTTTTTTTATTATTATTTTTCGATAGTGTATTATCAATATGTAAAATTGTATGTATTACATTTTTTTCCACGAGCACCTTAAATTAATATTATAGGGAATGGACATATTCTAGTTAACCGTTTTTTACTGACTTTCAGAAAAATATTAATCCACATCTATACGAATTTCAAGAAAAAAAACATACAAAAATGAGTATTAAAAAAATAAAGTTTTAAAAGTAAAACAAGAAGAGAAATCTCTTATAAGTTATAAGTGATTATTTCGTTTTAAGTTTATTACATTTTTTATTAGAAATTAATTAAATAAAAATATGATAACTTTTTAAAGTAGATCTTTGGTGTTTTTTTTTTTATTAAGGAATATTGTAATTTATTTGCAATATATTTAACTCAAGTATTTTATGCATAAAGAACATCTGAGCCCTGATAAATTATAATACGAGTAATATTATTATTATACCATCGACGCCTAAAAAAACATTCTTCAAAAAGAACGCTGATCTTTTAACAAAATACTACAAAAACAGAATAAATCGACTACGGCCGTTAAATTTCGGTACACGGCCGTCGTTACAAAGCTGCAGTATAATGGTACAGAGTTATGCATTTAATGCATTACCTAAAATACTATTTAATATAGGAGAATGCACTTATATTATGTACTTGGAAAAATATGAAAAAAAAAAAATACAAAATATGAGAAAATGTGCAATTATTGACAGATAAAGGCTTAATTAATCTAAACAAAAATTAAAATCTTAACAAATTTCAACATAATATTACAATTAATATAAATAATAATAAAATACATTTTTGTAAACAATTAACATAGTTTTATTAAATAAACAAACAACACGTACCTATGAGAAACAATTACTTATTGAAACATATCAAAATCCATGAAATATAATAACTGCTTACTGTGTTACGTATAAAACAAACTATAATCGAGCTACAACAATTTCTGTTGTAGGTACAGATTAGCCAGAAAACCATGGACCACAGATAATAAAAATGGTTATTTATTTTCATATAAATACAATTAAAAAACTAATATTATGCAGTTCTGCGAATGTAGAACAAAAAAAGGAACACAGATTTCAAAAACTGGAAAATTTTCCTAAATGAGGGGCAGCTGGTCACACTAATCGTGTTCACTTCTAAACCACCCCCTTATTAATTATACATTAATTCAAATTTTGATTTTTGAAATTATTAAGTTTGCTGAAAGACCATATTTTCAATTTATATTATTCATTATGCTATTTAAAGAAGAGTTTTGTGCTGATACAATCTTTTTAATTTCAAATGAGAAGCCTGCAACATTTCCTACTGTAAATTGTTTAACCGACAATTTTTTTTAAAAATGTTAATGTTATTAATGAGTTGATTTTTAATGATTAAACTTTATATACTACAAGAATAAGAATCAAAAATAAAATGTGTTTAAAACTTAAAAATATATAAAAACATATATTATTATGATTTAAAAGTTATATTAATTAATATTGATTTGTATGGACATTTTATAATTTCTAAAAATTGTAATTATAAGTGCTAAACTATAAATATTATATCTATTTTATATTTTATGTAGAACCATTATGAACGACTATAATTCGAAGTACCTACGTACATATTTTAATAGCCAGAAAATACTTTATTTCGATTTAGATACATTGATATTTTCAATAAAAAAAAAAAAAATCATCTCATTAATAATTATCAGTAAAAAAAGGCGATTTTCGTTTGAAAAAAGACAATGTATTTTGTGTCACCACAGAACTACATTCTTTAAGCAGCAGTTGTGTTAAAAATCTAAGTGTTTGAATTTATGGTCCTTAAGAAAATCCCAACAATTAGAGATTGAATTAATAGTGTGTGTGTGTGTGTCGAGTGAGTAGGTATAACGACCGTTTTTGGTTTCGGTTTTTGTTTTCTACGTTGAAAGGGACCCGCCGACATGACGTTTTCAGAGTAAACAATCGAGTGCCACGTGTGCGCCTCGTTTGTAATAATATAAGCTTCGAGTCTATTTGCGAAAATTTCTGAGTCTCACGCGAACAATGGTATATTATGTATAGAGGCTGACGACTTGCGAAGCCTTTGAACATACAAAAAGTGTGTGAATTGTCCACGCAGTAACTATGTGTTTTTTCATACTTTCCTTTGCTAAACTATATTATAAAGTATAATATATTGTAAGATATAATATTATATAACATGAAGCGATTGTCGAGTGTCCGTAGGTACCTACACTTTTATAATGTTTAGATTGTAAATAACGTAAAACAAAATTTTAATTCTAAATGCAATCCCTGGTATTATACCACTATAATAGTGGTATTACAAATCAAATAATTTGATATACTCGGTGAATGGCCAATAAAGTGACCAAAAAAAAAAAAAAAATGTGTACACATATATGGTGATTATTTTATAGGTAAAAATTAGTTTTTTCGAAAAAAGTTAACGTTTTTACATATTTTGAAGTCATTTTTTATATTATATAGGTAAAATATTTTATCGTTTTAGAATTTTTTTAAGACTATTTTACTATTTTCAAATGATAGCATACATATTCTGAATCAAATTTTGTAAAACAAAAAAAAAAAAACAAAAAGAAATTTTTTTTTTAAAATGTTGCTTTGCGGTGATCGTATAAAACAAAAATAATTCTGACTTTTGAAGGCGAGTGATTGCCTTTAAAAGAATTGCCTCTTATATCAATAATCACCTTTAACCTAATCATATAAATATATGCATACACGCAACGGGTCGGTTCGGTCGTACATAATTAATCGATTACGGCAATCGACCCAATGAATAATGTGATGATATTATAATACCGAACAGTAAACACACGCTTTGCGATCGTCCGTTGAATATTTTATGTAACTTCATGCCTGGGTAAACTCTGGATACCACTGGCAAATCGTATATACATATTTTTTTATGGGAGCGGGGAGAGGGGCTAATCAGTGAAAAATTCCTTATCCATTTCCATAAAACAGGCGTTTTAAAGTATTTACCTATAGCCTATAAGTATATACTATATAGGTATAAAAAAAAGATATGAGAAAAGAACTTTAGGCGAGACTCGGGCCTTCCGGATTCAAAGGCCTAGTTACGATTGCAACTATCGCATTTTACTTTCATCGCATTACACGATTAGTGTGGATCCGGCTTTAGAAGTCACGATGCTCACCAGTGTTATGCTTGTCTCAGTCTTATACAAACATACAACACAGCATTATAGCTAATGTACGTTCAGCCGAATCCATTTTGTGTTGTTGATTTCAATGTATAATAGTGAATTCATTTATTACTGAATTCAAAGGCGATATTATTATAAGGGTACCTTAAAGTAAGGTTAGAAATAAACTGTATTCTCTAGACGGGGTTTTTTCATTATTTTAATTTTAAAGCAAGGCTTGCAAAACGTTATTATAACATTATGATTATAATGTTTTAATATATTATGACAAAAGACGATTGAAATTTATAAACGTAATCAAAACGGCAAACAAAAATTATTAAATACTACAAAACACGGCGATTAACAAAATGTATGATATATCATTAAACATATTATGCTAGATCATATATAATACAACATTAATTTTTTTACTCAATTAAGAGTTTTATAGAATTCAATAATTAACTTATCGACTTTAGTTATTTTAATTTTACTATAAAAGTAATAATAAGCTATAATTTACTTGTGCAATTTTATATCATTATGACCAAAATATTTAAATATTTTTCTCGCAAAAGTTTTACCTATTATAGTATTTATTTCTATGAGTACCCATGCCAAATAACATTATTTTTTATTCTTAAATGCCCGTATGACCGTATGCTATCAAATATACAACTTATAATATATAGGAATTACGTTTTAGATTTCCTATGACGTATCATCAAAAATTATTTTATAATTATTTATAATTAACTATATTTTATTCGATTGAAAATAATTCGTTATTTTAGGTGAATATCAATAACAATAAATTAAGTTAAAAGTCAAGTGAATAGAAACGAAATGCTCGCGTTTGAGTTAGATTGAGGCTGAGCCTATACTAATTAGATCGTTTTACGCTCAGTATTGTTTTTATATAGGCACTAAATAAAATTACCGCTATGCTAAATATTACGTATATGTCCTGTTATAATAACGCATTATAAATACATATTTTTGCGAACACAAACAACAGTGTTATGTTTTTATGCATTTTCCAAAAAACAACATTATTTAATAAAATTGAAGCTTATAAAAAAAAAAAAAAAAAATGGCTTCGGGGATCACTATTTATCCCCCCTTCCCCCCGCCACCCCCGTCGCGTACGCTTGTCTTGTATCGGATTTCTGTACCGTATACGATTTCGCATTATAATAATAATAATTTATAACCGTCTGCATCACACACACACACACACACACACACACACACACACACACCACCGTCACGTACCGCGCGTAGAGTCGCACGTCCGCGGCACATGAACCGTTTAACCGGAAAGCGTGTTATACATATGCATAGTATTAGGACATAACTGCCGCTGTATGCATATAATGTGTGTTTAGGTACAAACGCCGTCGTCGTCGTCGTCGCCGCCGCCGCCGCCGCCGTCGTCGTGTATGCACATATATATATAGCCGTCGCCTTTATGCGCCGAACGTTACGAAACGTTCTAAATGCTTTGTACACACAGACGGTGTGCTACGGCCCGGTGTTGTGTACAGAATAGATGCTCTCGGGAAAGGCGCACAAATATACAATAATAATAATAATAATAATATAAGCATTGCTGGAATGCGTTTTTTTTTTTTTCAACTATTCAAAACTATTTATTATTACCGAATTCTGTTTCGCGAAGGTATTCACGGGCAGGTAGTTATCTACTCAGACGTTTACTTTTCACGAGCGATAAATTTATTTTTTAGACTATTCAGTATAGGTTATATTGAAAACACGAAAATATTTATACGACAAAAGTAATTACTACCTGCATGCCTATTCAAACATACTGTACAAAAAAACTATATGAGACTGTACTCAATGTGAAATGTAAGTACTTAGCCTCGAGTTCGGTGTCACAGCTAAATTGTTTGGCCGACGGAAATACACATAATTACATTTGTTTGAAGTCAGCCAAAATTAACTGGAAGGCGTTAATTTCACGCTCACCAATTTGTCAGAGTTACACCGAAAAATTGTCGTACCTGTTACCTACCAATAACGTAAATGACACCAACTACAATTCACACATCACAAAAATTTGATTTATTAACAACTACTTCTAATTTACACAATATTATATAGATTGGCATCTGAACGAGGGCGTGAAATCAATAAAATATCTAGTTCAATTCAAATCTTCCAGTAGAAAAAAAAATTCGTTTTACGTTATTTACTATTTAACGTTAAACCATTTTCGCGTTTATCGTTATTTAGAATTTAAACGTTTTAAAACTTTTGCGTTTATCGTTAAAAATAATATCGGGGAATAGTTAGGATATGGAGTATAATAAATTCTTGGATTGATTGCTATAGTAAACATTTCTACCAAACCGTTATCGTTTCAAGTAAACGGGGTTTTTAATTATTTTGTCTTACGTTAGTTGATTGTTACGTTTTGTTTTGTGGTATTTAGCTGTGTTATAATCGTTATTATTACGTCTTCAAGTCCCGGTTCAATTATGATAATAATATGATTTATCGTCTTTAATTGGTTAGCACGCATAAAGCATATCTGGATATTTCATAAAATAACACAATTTCATACATTAACGCTAACGTAATACTATATTTTATACCTGCACCTATGCACCGATTCAAAGTGAAAATTACTGATGCAGTTTTATACAATCGATCCGATCGACCGAAAACATTCAACTCCGTACGTCCTATATAGTCGCGTATTATAGTGTGATATTATATTTTAGCAAAATGGTAGTGGCGAATAGGGGAGCGTGTAATTCTTCCGTAAATAATGCAATTTCGCAATTAATTTTCGGGCTCGGAAATTGGAATCCGTTCGGGCCATTTATCCTTTCCTGTGCGCGGGCGTATAGCGCACGACCCAAATAATATTATTATTTAGAGATTAATAATCGTGCATAGGTAATCGTATTGGACGCTACCTACCAGAAAATTATTATCCACCGTAAATATATTATTATTATTCTAATACGGTAAAGATGTGTATTTGTTTTCAAGAACTACCTACCTATGTGTAATTAATCTCCAGCTCTATTGCTTGATAAATAATATAGCACCTACGACTACTACCTATGGGCATTAACTATGTCGGCGTACCTATTGTTAATTTATATTTATAAGACGTCGATGACGAGTCTTCGGTGCAAAGTGGCTAATTCCTCAAGTCGATAATCATCTATAATATATGTAGGTTTCTGATTTAATTTTGAATTGTATTTTTTTTTTTAATTTTGTTCATTATTGTCGTAATAGTAAAAATTTAAAATTTGTAACATATAATATCTGTCTATAATGATATGCATAATATGTTTATAATATGTCGTATATAATATATAGACTACAACTTTTGTCATTAATATGTATATATTTTGTAAAACGGCCGATGCCCGTTAATATCTACAAATAAATAAATATTTTAAATGTGTCATATATAAACTAAGTATCTATACATTATAAGTCCGGGGCTTGTACTTGTAAAAAAATTTCGTTTTACGTTATTTACTATCTAAACGTTGTTCAATTTTTTGAGTTTATTGTTAATTCGTCGTTATTTAGAATTAAAATGTTACACGACTTTTGCATTTATCGTTAAAAATAATATCTAATGCTGGGAATGGTTCGGATACGGAATATAAAAAAAAAATTCTTGGATTGATAGTTAAAAAAAAATTAATCGTGTGGAATTAATATTTCTACGAAACCAATATTATAACTTTTAAGTAAATGGTTCTTAAATTATTTCGTTTTGCATTATTTTTCGTTTAATAATATTCTAAATAATATTATTAGATATTGCATTTTGCGTTATGTTTTGTTAATGATATATTATTCTTATTAGTTTTGTTTTGTTGTATTTAATTATTTTTGTTTTCCGTTTTCCGTTACAATATAATTAAACTTTATATAATTACGTTTACAAATTTCAATTGTTTTTTTTTTGTTATATATAACGTTATAACCATAATGTTATTGTGACGTTTTAAAGCCCTGGTTAAAATAATTAAATAATAAAATTAATTGTGTCTTTCTTGATTATTAAATTATTATCAATAAATCATAACTTTTGTTACCCGAAAACATTTCCCCCCCCCCAATATTGTAAATTATTACATTTTGGAGGAAAATTTAATGATCGGTGGGGGGGAGTGTACTTGATTCTAATTATTTATATTATTTAGGTATACATGCCGAAAATGATCGAGTTCCTCTGCCGTAATCTAGATTCGACTATGCGTTGTTTATAGCGTTATGAATTATGAAATCTTTAATCAAAGCGCCATGCGAGTGGTTCAAGTCGTATAGGTAATGCATATGCAACAATAATATTATTATTATATAACTCGCCGTAGGAGCAGCTAAGTTTGTGCGTTTAATCAAATTCGTGTTTTATTATTTTAACTTTTTCGGATATTAGGAGGGCCTCCATTGCACGTTGTTCGTTAAGAGGAAACTTATTAAAAAGACATTAAAGGACATATAAATGTAATTAATATATATATATATATATATATATATATATATAATTTAATTATATAAAGAATTTACATAGAACAAAAATAACAAGTGGTTTCGTGTCAGTTCAGTTGCAGTTAGTTACGGTTTTGCGTGGGAAAAATCCGATAAGGATTCAGTCATAGATAAGAAACACATATAGTCATATGAGGTAAATGAATAAATTAATTAAATTAATAAATAATTATTAAGTAAATTAATTTTATTTATCTATTAACTGTTAAAAAAATATAATTTTAGTCGTGTAATGTTGTTTATTATATTTTGTTCCATATCGCTTATCCGAAAAAAGTTATTCATGTTAGGAAAACATACGGGTATAATGGCTTTCAGAACAATAATATTATTTATTACGTATTAAGCTTAGTGATATCGAAAAAAAAAAGATATTGTATGGTCAAAGTTCTTCTATTTATGTAGTAAAATTTCAATTACTGAACTAGGATTTCTTATTTTAGTCCTAGTTGTTCTTGTCCGCGAGAAATGATTTTAACAAGCAATTTAATATTTATGGATCACAGTGATGATCATTTAATCGCATTTGTTCTTATAGATTCCAGTCGATTGGTTTTCCTGAACGGCTGAACGGTTTAAACGTTAAATTATTCTGTTCGATATAAACGGATTTTCAGATTTTAATCAACGTACGAAAGTAGCTGATAATAATTCTCACGTGAAGGAAATAAACAATAATAATCCGTACATTTTATTTTTGAAGGTCTCGAGTCAGTGAAGGTATTGAGGGTCGGTAAATATGATTAAAGTTTTAAAATATATATCAATAATATAAAGGTATTTACACTAGGATAAACGTCGGTGAGAGGAAAAAAGCAATTATTATTTTTGCGTATTTTATTTTATTTTATAATTCGATAGCTAAACAACCAAATGTATATAGGTATAGTTATATTTATTGAAATTATTATTATCATATTTTCATAATTTAGTCAACAATTGGAATTATAAATTATATAATGTCATTTATTTAAAAACTGACAAATTTTACACGTAAAAGTAAATCTGACAATTTTGTATTAAAAAAATATTTAAAATGTATAGATATAAACAAATGGTAAACATTAAATCAGGTAATTATTGTGAATATTATGCAAGTATAATTAGACCGACCAGATCGGATAAAAAAAACTCCAAAAATCTAGTCAAAGTGATTTAAGTCTTTTAAAAAATTGGAAAATTTAAAGCAGCTATCATAGGTTTAGTGTACTGTAAAATTTAACGTTAACGACATACATTTTGACGTCTATCAGCTATCGAATAAATTATTATAATAAATAACATAATATGAACCTCATTCGTCTGGACAGTTTTCTCCTCAATCGAAATCGTCGCGGGGAGCTCAAGAGCACACGTTGTGACGTAAATAACATCGCGGAATAATTCACAATAATATATTATATATACATATATTATTACAATAAATTTCAATACGGATACGTGAAAACGTGACCTTTGAAAACATACATACTCACATAAAAGGGTGCCTGCCGCATTTGTCCTTATAAAACATCAACCCGCCTCCACCGACAGCTTAATAATATAATATACCTCCTACCTATCTAAAATGCTCCATCGAATCTTTTTGCAGCCGCAACTTCTGTTCAGACTTGCACACGAATCTTACTTATACGCGTTACCTATACCCATTATTATTATATTGTATGCCTACCATTGATCCGCAAATGCTCGACGGGAACTACAAAAAAAAAAATCTCATCGATTTCAACACTTGGTTTTTAAAATACAGGAAAACGCGATAACGAAAATTTAAATTATTTTAAAGCCTTCTAGACTTGCCGGCGTATCGAAACATATAAATTAAAACGTGGGTAAATTAATACTAAATTGATAATTCTATATTTCTATAAGGTATTATCAATGGCATCTTAAATCTCTGACGAATTTATAAAATAATACTTGTTATTTAAAAATGTATAGCATATTTATGTTAATCGGAAAAGAGTAATTTGCAGTGACTGACATACCTGTATATAGAAAGTACTAAGCTATATTGCAATAACATTATTGCTGAAGAAAAAAGTACACTTTATTGGTAGGAACTTATATTTTATAAGTTAGGTATTTTCTTTTTTGAACGACAGCGTACATTTTTATACTGTTTCAGAACAGAGCATATTTCTAGGAATTCCTATTTATCTGAACGGAATTTAAAATCAGTAGTTAATAACTTAATGTCTAAAATATATGGGTATTTAAAGAAAATACTGACGAATGATGCGAAGCGTAGTATAGAATATCGAAAAAATTAGATACTCTTAGAATAATTTTACTTGAAACTTATTAAGTAATATAGTTCGAAATTCGATTCTTATACAATTGAAACTCTCATAAAAATATTTCGCTTTGGAATATGAAATAAAAAATGTAAGCTTTTGCAATAAGTGTAGTTGATCAAAGTAGTAAATAAGTTAAAAAATGATAAATAAAGATAAATATAGTATAAAATAAAATATTTCTCAAAAACCTTTATACTTTTCTAAAAAAAAAAAAAAAAATGGGTGCGATTACCTTTAAAACAATCACGTCCTATATACGTCTTGTATATCTCATATGTAGGTATAGCCGTGCAGGTCGTCATAGGCAGTAGGCACCCTGTATATATATTGTATAATAATATGTAAAGCGCAGCCTGACGTAAACTTTTAATTTTATTGTTCTAGTTTTTTATATTCTCCGATAATATGTACACAATGTATACGTTTTTCTGTGTTTTTTCCACCCTTCGTAATTACGCGAAATTATATTATCATAATGTGTATCGTTTAAAATATCGTGTATAACAAACGTTAATAAAGCGCGCGCACAAAGTTTTTTTTTTCATAAATATCATAATATTATATAGGGTGCCTACATGAAATCGTATAAACACACCAATCCAAATATTTAAGTTCATGCACGTGGACTATTTTCAGACTGCTAGAAAGCATCGAGTGCACGACCCACAACCAATAACCATACCTATTATTAATAGGAAGCGGTGAGCCTGGCGAACTGTCGACGAAAACCAAAAACATGTCTGAAAGTTTCGGCAAAACGACTTACATTATACTTCATATAATAAATTCTAGGACACCTATCTGCGTTTGTGTCGGATTACATGGAGCTTTTGCGTTTCCGCAAAAACCAGAGTAGAAACGGCTGCAGTCCCACAAACGTTCCCACGACAGATTAAAAAAAAAAACGCATCGCCGAGTAAAACAGATTAAATCAGTGTTATTAGTGTAATATTGTACTCGTCGTAGTCTGAATATAATAATATTATAACATTGTTCTAATTTCTAAACAGAGACTCCATTGGGACTTCATGTATGCGAACCAAACTTGACCGGCAGTGATCGCTATAATAATATGGTCGGTATACAAATGCAATTGAATGACAACATTTTTATGTAATTTTTTTAAAGGTAAACCACACTCTATTTCTAGAGAAGCTAACGAAAATATCTTTTTTTTACGTAATTTGAAGTCGTCACCTATTATACAACATTTTTGAAAAAATGTAACATTGTACTGTTTTTTATTGCTATCATATATTTTAAAAGTTTTATTCACTCTTTTTGACGACATCGTACATTATTAATTTTATATTTTTTTATTCATAAAAATTAAATTTCGAAAGAGTAGTTAATTAATTATAACTTATAAGTAGGTATTTAAAGTTTTGATGAATAAAATGAAATGGTATAGGCATGGGTATCCCACAAAATATTAGTTCACTACTCACCTTATCAAAACTCCGAAATTCCTAATGTACTCTTTTAAAAAAGTAGTATATTTTTCTTTAAAAACCACCTTGTATGTAGACACATCATTTTAAATGATTACATTTATTCTGCCCGGTGAGAGAACGCGCCAATTCTACGCATCCTCCCGCGTCACCCTGCCATCGAAACAAGTCCCTTTATGGCAGGGTGCCACTTGGGAATGCTTAGAAGAATCGATTTTGTCGGTCAGCAGCGCGTTCTCTCGCTGGACAGAGTATAGCTAGTTTTTTGTAATCACTTATATTATTTACCTGTAGTAAAATTTCAATTCTGTAAGCGAATTAAAATAATATACTATTTTAATTATTCGCGAAGTTCTTCCGTGTTCGAGTCGAAACAAGTACTTTCCCGCTGTAGTGAATTTCTGACCAGATCGCGAAAATATTAGAACCAGCCGATCATAAGTAGATAACTTAAAAAAACCTAAAATACCTTTAAAATATTATTAAGTGATGTACCCGAGAGTCGACGGAGAAGTGTTTAATATTATTATGTACGACGGACACGATAAACAGACGTGTGGGATTTCAGGGGTGAACATACCCGTGTTTGTATACCTAAATTGGCTGTGTGCATAGTCCTACATTTTATAATAATATGCATAATATAATACACTATCACTGGACCAGACCCGAATAATTATTAATAATAAAACGTACAGGGTGCAATTTGCCAAGTGTAATTGGTCCATTACGTTTCGCTCTTCATCGGTAAGCACCTACTTCTATATATACTATATTAAAGTTTTAACTTGGACGCTTGACTTTTGGATTAACGCGAGTTGCCAGTATGTGGGGTTGTCATATTTTTCAAAAAAATTAAAATATTCTTACATTCATTAATAGGTATCTCCAATATGTCCGTGTCGTCACACTGCGCTGCGGGACACGCGTCTTCTGGACTTTAAAATACAATTAGTATACACATCTATCAGGTGCGGGGAACTTAGGGTACAGGTACAGGTCCTGTTGCGACCGTCCGAATGAAAGCGCGACAGTCAAAGAAATCAGAGGCCGTGGTGTCTGTAGGCCCGGATAGGCCAGTCGAGCATTGGAGACAATCTCGAAGGGCCGCTAAAATGTTGGGCTAGAAGAACTCGAATAATCTCTGTAAATTCGACAAATTCAAATAAGATAATAACTTATTTCCTATTTCGTCAACAAATGTGATAAGGTCATTATAATTTATTAATATTAAAATTTAGCCAATATGAGATACTATAGCAAATTACGAGCCAGTAGAAAAATATTTTTCGAAGGGCCGAGACTACCCAACGCGGTTCTGGGTGTCTGTTTGCGGCGACTCACCCTGTGCGGCACCGGTAAACGCGCGTAAATTGTTTGAATAAAATATATTATAAATACGCGCACGGCCTGCGAGGCTACGGCGGAGACCAGCCGCACTGTCGAGAAGGATTACAGGGCCGTAAAGCGCCGGGAATCGCGATGACCACCGGGTCGAGGGTCGTTCCTACACACATGTGCCGCAGCAGTGTTATACGTAATATACAATAATGTGAGCACGCGATACATACCCACGTGCGTGCGTGAGTTCGTAGGGTGGTGTACGCGCCGAGTATACGAATTAATAATAACGGGTTGGCGTCCGGGGGGGGGGGGTGGATAGGTGACGGAGAAGGGAGAAGGGCGCGATTTTGTGATTCGAAAAAAACCGGCACGTCACACTCGGACTTTGGCCGGGAAGGGGAAAAAACAAAAATATGTTTGAAAACCGTAATATTGTTATATAATTTTATTCGTATGACGGTGCGCGGGATCATCGTCCGCGATTAGTATAATATACGCACATGATATTATTATTATAATATAATAATATCGTCACCGAAATGCGATTTTGGATTTCTTGCAGGCTTATATTCGATGGCGGTAGGCAAGTACACAGGGTGGATTCGCTAAGCACGGTCACCCGTTGTGCGTATTGGCACGCAATAACTTGTTTTTCCGAAGGGAATGATTATAGGTAGGTCGTAGGTATAACTCTTTCACTGGTAATCGATGATTATTATAAAATATCGAATGCGTTTTTTGAAAAATTTGTGTTGATATCTAAACCGAAATTCGAACGGGTAGTTTTCGAGTTATTTAACTTTGTTGGCACTAAGGATAAAATTATTTATAATATGTCCACGGTAATTCAGGGTTTGGAAGCTGATATTACTCATATGATTATTTTAACGCTCAAATAATTGATCTATCGACATTTTATAATTTTTAGTAATAGGTATTACTTATAATAAATACTATAGGTCCTAGAGGCTATTGTTGAGGACTATATTATAATGAGTCCTTATTGAAAATGCATTTCAATAACTCAGAAATTACTCGATCGAATTTCGATTTAGGTACACGCAATGACGTGGCGAAGCGGGTAATCGAGAGGCAGCCGCCTCTGAATTTCATAAGGGGTTGTTGGTGGTTATCGTTAAAATTTGGGGTGATAAACGATAATCAAATATTAACTGTATTGTGTTTTAGTAATGACTACGACGGATAGTAACGGTTACTATAATATGACAGCGAATGCCAAATCACAGCGGATCGGTTATTGCAGGTGCTTCGGGGCGAGCGGAATGTTAGACTAGTGTCTGAAAAATGTCTTGTTCGCCCACACGCCACTGCGGATACATTTTCAATGAGAAAATAGGGGCGAACATGCTTGCGGCGGATCACCCTGTACATTATATAATGTGTATAACTGTATTAATAATTAAAACGCGCTGTGGCCGCAAGTATTACGTGGCGGTGAACTTTGCTATCGAAACATATTATACGCCTATACGCATATATAATGTAACTCGTAAAAAAACGCTGCTACAGTCGGTAATTCACTAATACCGGGTATATACCATATTATGTAAATATAATGGCGTGTGTGTGTGTGTGTGTGACCGTTTATACCGCATATGCCGTGAATATTTACGGTATTTACGGCGAGTTCCGCCGTTCGACGTAACGGCATCGCAGGATCGTTTTTTCGATGCTATTATATAATATTTATATTATATTGTATTATATTGACCGTTTGATTCCGTATAAAACATAAATTGCAATATAACCTCATTATAACGGAATCGCTGGGTACCGACTGATTTGTCCGTCATAAAGAAGTTTCCGTTATAGAGGAACTGAAATATACTACGGGATATAGGTTATATGGGAATGTTGTGATTTTCCGTAAGGGAGATATTACTGTATATTGTTCGTGTTTGATGCCGTCTGCGAACGCTTGAAAACTGTTTTTTTTTTTTATAAACCATATTTTTAATAATGTTCGACGATCAGAGCTTGCGTTTGAGAAAAAAAATTAGTTTTACGTCATTTGCAATCTAAACGTTAAAGCATTTTTGGGTTTATCGTTTATTGTTTAAAATAATGTCTAACGATGAGAATTTCCCGGATACGGAATATAATAAATTCTTGGACTGATTGCTAAGATAAAAGTAAATCGCGTGGAATAAATATTTTTAGAAAACCAATATTATTATAACATTTAAGCAAATGGATCTTAAATTATTTCGTTTTGCATTATTTTTCGTTCAATGATATTCTATATATTTTGTTAATCGTTATGTTTTGTTTTGTGCCGTTTAATTATTTTTGTTATCCGTTAATATGATTACATTTACAAATTTCATTCGGTTTTTTTTTTTTTTTTTGGTCATAATATACACACATACAACGTTATAATGAAAACGTTTGCAAGCCTTAGTTGCAACATAATATTATTATTGTCCGTATCGCAATATCGACTGCGGTTGTTAACAATTTAAAACGAAGAAAAAAAACTACCTACACGAATGTAATATATCTGGAGTGCCGATAGAGTAGGAAAACTTTTAGCCGTGCATACTTTTGAACGGCCCCGAAACATCCGCGATACACCACTCCTCGTAGTACAAATGCAATAGACACACATTTAGTGCAACCGAGAGTCGCATTGTCGCAAAGTTGTATAATATCCACCCGAAACTTTTAATTCAAATTTTGTTGAATCGAGCGGTGCGAAGTCGGGAACAACACTATACACACAGACGCGCAAAGCACAAACGGCGGTATGAAAATACCTACACCTACGTAGGTGTAACCTTCGTTAAAATATGACATTTGGGTATCATTTGTATTTACTGTCGATGAAAAAAAAAAAAAAAAATGTTTTACGATATTTTAATATATCCTTTAGAAGTCTAGAGGGTTTAAGTCGTTATTTATTTGATTTTTACTAAAAAGAGACGTATCGTTATTATACAAGATATACGAAGGTACATACAAGACGTGTATAACACGATATATAGTTTCGTTGTTTGGTGTTTTACTGTTTCTTGGTATTTATAAGAATATATTTTAGAAATAATAAGGACTACGAGTAAAAAAATATTTTAATAACGATTGATCACGTAGCTAGTAATAATACGCCCATCTGACATCTACAACTGCAGATTTAGATTTTAGACTTTCTGTTTTATAACAACTCCGACGTACAAATTTTTATGGGTTGTAGTTTTTTTTTTCATTTTGTTTAATGAAAATAATTTTTACGATGCCTGTTTTTTAATATTGTCGTTTCACGTGTGATATTTGTTAAAACTGTTTTACTAATTTCCAATTATCTATAATCGAATACGTTAAAAAAAATATATATATATTTTTCATAATTGCGTTGAAATAATTCATGAAGACTGAAATTTTCAATTTTTTAAATATTTCAAGTGAAATGTTTTAAATTTAGAACTCTGAGTATATATGACGTATATTATATCAATATTTTATCGTACTATTAATATTATCATACACAAATTAGTTTCAGACTTGCTATTTGTATTGTTGTCAACAAAATATTTATTATAAATGTAAAGATTTGGAATTTAAATAAATGTGAAATAAATGGTAATAATTTATAAAATGTATAATATTATTATTAAAAATGTTTTTCCTGTGCAGAACTCATCAGTATTCAGTGGATCGTTTTCATCTTTCATTTCTCTCAATGATAATATCGTATCATGTAAAAAATTTAAAACACTGGACTCAATTTATAACGATAATAGTGTTTTAATGTTTACAGTGAACTAATACTAATCATAATCAAGTTAATAAGTCAATTTTAATTTTTTTACATTTAATTTTTATCAACATACATTCAACATAATTAATTATTATTGATATTAATTTAATAGGTAAATAACTCGTTAATCTCAATAAAATTCAAGTTATGTTCATTCATAAATAACTAAATAATAAATATAATAAAATGATTATCGATAATACCTACATAAATAAAAATTAAAAATATAATTCTTAAATTTACTTATTGTTGTTGCCATTAACCAGAATTTAAAAAAAATTTATTTAATTACCTTGTAAAATTAATTTAACTTAATGTATTACAAATTATCTGGGTTCGGTGAGCTTTGATAATAAAATTATATTTATTGTTATTTTTTTATTTTATTTTTTATTAGCTTTTAACAAAAAGTTAATTTTAGCTCAACAGTTATTACTTTTAATCATATTATTATTAATTTGGTTTTATTCAGGTATATATTTTGGTTTAAATATTTTGTTTCTGGATATTTTGACCTAGACTCGTTAAAACATATAATTTACTTGCCTAGTCTTGCAATTTACAATTTAATTATTGAGACTACAGTACTTTTAAAATGCTAGATACCGTCATAAACTTTAAACTTAAACAATAATAGTAATAATAATTGTATACCACTTTCAATATTTAAAAATGTCTTAGAGCGAGAAATTTATCGATTTTACAATGTTATTTTGTGTGTGTTTTTGATGATTTGCTACAATATTTATCATTGAAAATGGTTTCTGCTGTTTCTTGTAGCTTATTGCATATCTATTTTAGTAGACTTTTTTTTTTAATATTAAATTTTCCTATTCGGTTATTTTTTAAACGTAACATGTCCAAACATTAAGTCACAATATAACGGGTCAATTATTGTTATTAGTTTTATTTTTTGTGAATATAGTTTCACGTGCTCTGAGAATTTAGGAAGCTTATTATAATCATTAACTATTTATACGACAAAAGTTGTCATGTCAAACATAGTGAATAGGTTGTAAAACATTTGGGCACATTAATTTGATTATTCATTGTTATTTATACTATAGACCATAAGGCATTTTTTGAAATTAGGTTTATTAAACTCTTGTTTGGGGATGATAAAATAGTTGTCACGAAAAATTATCACTGATTCATTCTTCATTAGTCACTTTTGGTAATTGAGCAGTGTAACAGCATTTTTTTTATGTGTTCCTTTCTACTTTTATTAATATTGTATCGTGTTGTAGTTTTTTTTTGTTTTGTCGGAAATTTTTTTAAACTTAAATGTGTTTAATTTCCTAGAAAACCTATCAAATCTTTGGATTTATTATAAAAAAATGGAACTCACCAGGTTAAAATAGATTAAGAATGTGTAAATATTTTTTTAATATTCTGTTAACAGATCAAATTTAACCGGTATAATAATAATCAAAGTTAATTCTTCATTAACTATAATTAGAATTTACTAACAAATTATTTTATTGTTTTGTCATTTAGTCACAATGCACATAATCGTTTTGAATAACAATTAAAGTAATAAATATTTCTGAATAAAATAATTTATAGAAGACTATTGTATCGTTAATATTTCACTACAGACTTAATGTTTATTGTATTATATTCTAAAATTGTATCTTCAGTTTTCCACGAAATTTATATTTTATATGTAGATTACGGTATAATGCTCGCCCACTCACCCTAAAAATATTTTATAATGTACCTATAAATTGCACTTGAAAGTTGAAAAAAAACATTGTGCCACTGTTATAGATTTATAAAAATGTTTATAAATTATTTAAAACATTAAAAAAAACGTTTAAAACAACGTTTGTTTTATATTATTAAAAATAAAGTGTTTTTTTTTTCAACCCTGGTTTAAAGTAAATTGAACATTCAAGAAGTCTCATGTCAGTACCATAGTTTTTTGTTGTGTGATTATTAAGAGATTATATAGAAACACGGCTTTATGCAGAAAACAACAACTTGAGGTTCAGTCGTAGTATTGAGAAATTGAGAAACCAAATGCGTATACATAATATATTATTATATTATTGTAAGACAAGTTACAGCTGGAAATCGAATCAAACTGTTGTAAAATATAAATTATTATTTTTGTACTCATCACACGACTCGCGTTTAATAGTTATTTTTTTTTTATCATTATTGTGATAGATAATTTTTATATCATATTTTGTTTGGTCTGCGGTTTGTAAAAATTCCACAATGGAATAATTTATTAGACTAAATCGTCGACATAATGATACGATAATTCGATATACATATTATTTATTAGTAATTATACTCTCGTTCCAGTTTCGAACGTCCAAATTAATTTTCTCAGTTTGTACGATTTATTAATATTAAACAACAAATCAAAATAAATTAAGTTGATGGTATTCCTATATGTGTAATAACGTTTTCTACGAACAGTCAATTTAACCTCAGCCGTTGTGCGTGAACGGGCTTGAAAGTGGTGTTTGATTAGACCTATTTAAGCCTAACGAATTTCATAAAATAATTTTTTATTTTTGCTTGTATTCAATGAAGACATGTTGACGCAAATCGGTTATTGCTGTCTTTAAGTCCAGTGCGATTTTAAAGCTAAAACACTTATTATTAAACAGTAAATAGACGATAATATTTTTGAGAAACTGACAAATCCGTTTTTGACTTAATATATTCAATGTTTATTTTACAAATTAAAAAAAAAAAAATTTCTTATGTTTCTTACAGCTAATGGTTAAACACTATTTTGAAAAACAGGTAGGTAAGACGTGTCATTAACTGCAAAATATTGTTGTAGCTTAAAATTGCGTAACTTGTGTTTTTCCACAAAAACCACTTTACTAGAACGACGAGTAATCACATCGTTTTCCGTAGGTGTGTTTCTGCACTCGATAAATTCGGGTGTATATAATAACGCGTCCTTTTAAACTACACTTAAATGTTCTGTTTTATTTTTTTTTTCAAAATCAAAATAAATGTTCGAATTTTAAAAAATACATTTAATATGATGACGCGTTTTTTTCTAAAATTAAAACATCGAAAAACGATTTCCGCGATAATAAAGCGTAGGTAACAACTGCATCATGTGCGTATAATATACGCAAAAACAATAGTCAATCAAATCAAATGCATAATTTGTATAAAATTTTAATTGGACTACTGGTGACGTGATGACTGGTGAGAATTAGGTGGGTGTAATTTTGTCTGGCTTATTTATAAGTTTTAGCCATTGAAAAAAAAAAACAACCCTTAAAACAATAAAATAACCAACCTACACTGAAACACACAGACACACTTGGTACTAATTAAGTGGACATCGCGCGTCATTATATAATAGTATTATTTTTTTGTCAGTGTTTAAATATTATGGTCACGAAATTGTTTCAGATTTTGAAACTTGATGCGGGGTGAGGGGTGGGCGTATAAACAAAATATTGTATTGTTGATAAATATTGTCTTATTATACGTATATATACCTACAAAATATTATATTACAGCCACGGGGTTGGCAAGCAATCACCAAGAATCTATAATAGTTATCGAGACCACCCAATTGTTTTATGCGTTTAAACAGTTAGCATTTTTACAAAATTCACTAAAGACTCGAAAATTTGCAAATTATTTTTTAGTTTGAAATTCATAATAATGTTCTTTTTATAGGTATCTAACGTTTAAAATTTTGATACAAGATTCCTTATACATTTTTCTACTTTTTACAAAAAAAAAAGTTTACTAAAAAGTCAATATTATACAATATAATATTCCTGGACGAACGAAAATGTATATCAGATACAATGACGTAAATAATAAAGCGCATTAAGAAGAAAAACAATTCGTAATAGTAGTAAAATTGTGGACGTGTTTACAATTATCCTTAAGCACATACTAGCATTTTTCAAAAAAATTACCGAACACATAAATTTAATATGATATTGAATCGTACAGCACTGTGACCTTTTACTATTTATATGGGAAGAGTAATCGTAATACGCAAAGCAATGGAAATAGCATTTTTTTTTTTTTATAGAAACGACCAACTCGTGAACTGACGACAATATTATAGCATTATAATATTGTATCCTGATCACAAGAAGAAATATTATACGCAGACAATATATTTGAATGACAGGTCATTATTATATGTCTAGGCCCTTAAATTATTATTATAAAATGATGTATATATATATCTATATAATATATAGATATTGCAAGAGTCCCTTGTGGATAAGACGAAGGAGTAAGAATGAATAAGAATTATTAATGTAGTTGATTGACGCAAATTGTTGATAATATTTTAAAGCGATACAAAGAACATAAAAAAAAAAAAAAATATTTAAAAAGGCCAAAAATAACCAAAAAGCATAAAAATATGCAAAAAAAAAAAATGTTTAAAATTGAATCCATTGTTATACGTTTCACATTTTGTGTTGAGAAGTCAGTGTCTACCGCAGTATTCCATTAAGCTATAAAAAAGTGTCTGCACAACGATTTTTTTGTCGTTATCATATAACTTTCCATATAACAATATAATTCATTATAATATGCAGGTATACTATATAAGTATATATATTGCAATTTGAGTTGTATTAACCCTTTGGACAAAACGAAATGCGTGCAATTTAACCCCATTTCGCTGCGACCGTATTTAGCACAGGAGACAATTTAATAACCGTAGTGGAGTGTTGAGTGTGTATATTATAGGTAGGCAGGTACGAGTGACGTGGAAACGAATATAATATTTTCTCAAAACACCGCTGACATTTCGTCAATCATTCAACATGCCATAGCTTGATTAATTGTTATATTAAATCTTTATTGTTATAAAACCTAGGTACTGCGATTTTTAGCGGTCAAACATGATGAGGGGAAACCAGGAAACCCCGTTCGCTCTTCCTCTCACCAAGAAACGGAAGCGATATGCTCGATATAGTTAATAATTATAATGTAAACTGTATTTTATTATGATAATATATACGTTTTATATTATTTGACTGTTTATGTAATCGTATCACAATACGAGCAGAGACTACGTTTTGACCGCATAGACTTGTTAACAAAACCAGAACACACACACACACACGTGTGTGTGTGTGTGTGTATCTGCATTTCATTTTACGCATTCTTAATTGTTGGGGTTATGTTATTTAGGTACGAAATGTCGAAATGTATAATGAAACGACGATGTTGCGTGTCGGACTTGGACTCTGACTACATATTATATATTATTATATTGTTATAACCAGAGTATGAACAATCACACGCCCGTCGTCACAATAACTCAAAATGTACACCTATTATTATACAGGGTGATTCACTGCCAGGCATGCTCACCTCCATTTTGTCCATTAATAATGCATTTTTAACAGTCAAATTTTTGGCATTTTTAAGTATATACTTTTGCGAGCTAGAAGCGGGGCTTGCATTTTAAATCGTTGAAATCGTTTTACACGTTATTTACAATCTTAATATTATACAATTTTTGCGTTTATCGTTATTTAGAATTTAAACGTTACACAAGTTTTATGTTTATCGTTAAAAATAATATTTAAGATGATGGGAATTGCCCGGATATGGAATATAATAAATTTTTGAATTGATCGCTAAGATAAAAATAAATCACGAGGAATAAATATTTTTAGGAAACCAATATTATTATAACTTTTAAGTAAATGGATTTTAAATTATTTCGTTTGCATTATTTTTCGTTTAATGATATTCTATAAATTACGTTTTGTTTAATGATATATTATAAATTTTGTTAATTGTTATGTTTTATTTTGTGGTATTTTATAATTTTTGTTTACAGTTTTCCATTTTAATTACGTTTACAAATTTCAATCATTTTTTGTCATATACAATGTTATAAATTATAATCATAAGGTTACTATAACATTTGCAAGCCCTGTCTAGAACTAATCCTTTTTAATGTAAATTGTTTGGCCAATGATTATTTTGGGAACATTGATGCATCTAAATCAAAATTCGAACCACTAGTTTTTGAGTAATTAACATGTATTTACTAAAGATTATATTCTTTAAGAATTTTTTTATAAATATATAAAATAGGTGTACAATATTATATCTAGTTTTTATTATACTCAAAGAATATTTACAAATTATAAAGATTTTTATTAATTATAATAAGTTTAAAATAATCATAATCCCCATGCATTCCAAACCTACAATAATTATCACGGGTCTATTATTCTTAATACACAAAATTGATTAGGTAACACAATACTATTCGTCGAATTTCTTGATTCGTAATTCTCATTTGAAAAAAATAAGTTCGTATTTGCCATAGGACACCACTGAAATGAGATAAAAAAATCGAAGTATTTAGTAATATAGTCCTTTAGTTATCTTGAAATTTCTAAAATTCATTATTTTTGAAAAAAATGGGAGTGGTGATCACGAATGGTGAATCATCATTTATATTATACGCGATTGTTTCTACGTATACTTCTGGTATACCGACGTAAGGTTATATGTATTAGACAGACGGGATAAAATCCATTCGAATAATATTTCAAGTTGTACGCGAACGTCAATATATTGCAGCAGGCACTCACCACTCCGAACGTAATAATAAAATATTGAATTTATTATGATACACAGTGACATTATTATTTTTTGTATCGTCTTTGGGCATAGTGACAGTTCATTACAATACAATATTAATATTTTAATCAGCCTATCAAAATAATGATGTGAATCGCCAACGATGAAGACTCGTCCTTCAATTTCAATTATTCGCCACTTTATATCATCGTAATGGACAGAATCATTGACGTTTCGTACCTAAATATACAAGTCGATCTTTGGAGGAAAAAATATAATTTATCGGTAGATGTTTATCAAAAAGAGTTTGCAGCAGGCCATTCCTGTTATACCTACCTACTTGATACTAAACACATCTAATATCATAGTTTGCAAAGGTGGGCCATTTAATGTAAAAAACTTACTCGAGCTAAATAAGTTAAGAACAATAAGTTATACTTTAATAATATATTTAACGTACAGTATAATATTTAACTCTAATAGGTTTGAAGTTAATATACAGAACAATTAACTTAATTCAGTTAATTATTATTATTATTATTTTTAATTATCGCCCATGCTACACAATATAATGATTATTAATTGTGCACATTTTAATCATATTAACTTAATATTTTTGTTCACTAGTTGTAATGATTTAACAATTAGGAGTTTATTTTCATTTTAATTCATTTTTACTGGGTCATCAAACAGAAAATAATTAACTAATTGGTTTCAATTAATAATTGGTGAAGATAATACCTACCTAATATGAACATGATTTTAACTCGACGTATTATTTTCAAATTGATTGGAAAAACTAAGTTATAAAAACAGATACCTTGACTTTATCTCAATTAGAAAAGCACTGAACTGTTTGAATGAAAAATTTAAAAACAAAATGTATTGTACTTAGCTTTATATATTTGTTACCTAACCTGTAGTTAATGCCCAACTTTGCGTCTACGACTCTTATTTGCTAGGAGCCTAGGAATTAATAGGGGACGTGAGGTGCTTTGCCCCACGGATCATTTTAGCAGTTGTTCAGTACCCTCAAAGAATATAAGATTGAAATTGCGCCTATGGATTGTTCTGTACCTCAGTTCACAGTTGGCAAGTTGGTATAGGTACCTAGTTTATGGTCAAATAAGACCTGGATAGGAGGCAAAGTAGCGGAGTGGATACTGCGTTTTGTGTATATTTAGGTTATCTCCATGAGCAATCGAGCAAATTGGTTTAAGTGTACCTTCGCCCGGGGAAAAAAAACGAATAACAGTAAAACAAATGAACATAATGACATTTTAAAAAAGGGAATTCATTGCCCGTTGTGTATTTTTCAAAAAAAAAAATCGAATATTCATATTTTATGAGGACAACATTTTAATCGTAATAATATGCAGGACGCAGGTCTCCCCCGGGGGTTGATTTCTTGTAGGATTAAATCCTACGGCCTATAACCGCTTATACTCGCGGATATTCTTCAGATAATATCGAAACCCGAATCGAACAGACGAACGCGCGGTTCCTTATAATAATTACGATTATTAATAATTATAATAACGAGTAGAAGCAGGATAGGACATAATAACTGGAATATTATGAGCACTCACGGCTAAATGGTTGGTAGTGTATCTGACGTAGTTAACCGGGTCCGCATAGTCTCCGATGGTGGTGGCCCCGTTGGCCAAAGGGTGGTGCATGACATTGTGCTGGTGCAGGTGGCCCAGATAACCGGCGGCCGTGGCGTACCGGGAATCGACTGGAACGGGGCCGGCCAGAGGTATACCGCGGGACAGGGTAGTCTGACTGCCGCCGCTCTTCGGTGTGGCGGACCGCGGGTGCTGGTCATCGACCACGGTCGCGGTTGTGGTCACCGTCAGCGAGTCCGCTCCGTAGTCGATCTTGTACCGGTAATTGCTCAACGACGATCCGGTGCCCGTCTCCATTTTGATGTCCGACACGTTGGACGACACGTCAGATTCCCTGGCCGTGGCGTTCTGCTTGTTGTCTGTGTCCAACTCTCCGTTGAAACCGGCTGCAAACAAAATAATTTATGCATCATGAACCATTACTATTATTATTATTATTATTACGGCGACGACAATACATTTTCAAATTATAATATCTGGTATACACCTACAACCTATATATATATATATATAGTATTGGTTGGCAGAAAAGCAAATGTATCTGAACAATTAAGTGGCCAGCATAAGTACAAGATCAGCGATTTGATCGAATAAAATAATAATGGCTTTGTTTTATTAACTCAGGAAACCAGCTGCATAGCACTTGTTCAGATGACAAAAAAGTGTTAGTCTACTAAAACTAGTTCCAGAAAATGTACACATTGTTCACAATTTAACAATAAAAAACCTATTAAATTCTGATTTTCAATATTTTATCTAAGTATTCAGTTTGTTTTTATTACAGATTTTTGATGTATGAATGTGTACGCTTTGCTAATTTTCATATATACATAATTTTAATTTTTTTTTCTATATATGTAATCGAGATTTATTTAAAGAATACTTAACAATACTTTTTTGTTCAAAAATTAAACACATATATACAGTATATACTTATTATATATAGTAGTTTTACATTATATAATGATATTTTTCTGTATCAATTGCATTAGATTTATATATATATATATATATTGAAACAGGAACAATCGTAGTAGGCGGTCGAACTATTATTTTTATTAAACCATAAAGGGGTATCATTATACCTGTATTTGACAGGACGCACAATAGGTCACAAAATATCCAATCATATAATATATTGTTAGATGTTTCTGTGTCCATACCTTTATACGTTTTAATTGAATTAGTCATGGGATTAGTGTAGATTCTTATTTTCCATACCGGCTATAGGTAGGTATACCCCATATTATAAAACGACGAACGTGTTTTTTACCATATTTCTTCGAACAATATATTATATTATACACGTTTAAGTTTCGAATTCTGAGGGCATTCGGTAATTTAGCCTGGACAAAAATAAAACCACCCGCCAAGAGGAATTTTGGTTCTGAAGTTGATCTCATACGTACGAGTAAAAATTTAAAAGTACCGAATCGAAATTTATTTTTATTTATATTCGAATAGAGAGATATATCTATTCGAACTGCATTTCAAAAGCATTTTTTTTTTACTAGTACACGCACATAGGCAGTATATGTATGCATGCTAGTAACGAGTTCAAGTGGTGTGGAGTGGGTGGTGGTTATTTGAAGGGGTTTCTTGGAGTGAATAATCCTAGGGACGAGAAGTGGTCGTGGTGCTGCTTCGGAGAAGTCACGGAATATTATTTTCATTATTTTTATTGGTTATAAATCTATGACCATATAACATTTTAATAGCCATAAGTATATATTTAAATTATATATATATATGTGTGTATACTATTATTGCAGTCGATCGGTCATAATATATTATTACTATTACATTTTGTGGTCTCTTCGCTGAAAAAATAAAGCACTGCGCCGTATTGAACTTTGTGTGTGTAATAATAACAATATAACGACGATGATTGCCTTGACTTACGATTTGACTATATATTGTTATAATAGACGCCATTGTAGCATCAAGCATGAATAATATACTTGGCGGCGACTTGACTTTCGACCACGTTTTTGTATTTCATATTAACGTATAAAACACTATTGTTGTTATTGTATTAATTATTATTATCATTATTATGTACATGTAGGTGCACATAGTGATGCACCCAAGCATGCTCACTCGCATTTTTTCATTCATTAAATAATGAATTTATTCAAATTCTGAGTTTTGGAATTTTTAAGTATACTTAATGACCTTATTTTCAATATACTTATATTTAGTATACTGACTTTTTCTACTATTTTTAATTTTTATTAACGATCTCTAGTCCTTGATAACTCTAAAGAAATTTTATTGTTTGTGATGCAAACATTGTCTGTACAGTTAAATCTATTTTTGTAATTCTAGAACTAAACAAATTGGTTTGATGGAGTAAAATCAATTTACTATCTACCTTTTAAATATCCTATTATGTCATCATATTAATTTCATAATAGTTGACTGTCAAATTGACCTTTGTATTTTTATTAGAGTTAAATCAACCAAAAATGTTTGCATTTATTTTTAAAGTCACCTTTTGTTAAAAACGAATCATTAAACTATAATAAATAAATTTTATCAGATATTAGGTTTTATTAATAGAAATACTAAATATTTTAGAAATATTTTTTGTAAAGACAATTATACTACGTTTGGTATAATATGCTCACATCAATGATTTAGAGAATGATAAAAATATGTTTTTAAAAAGAATTTCTTTCAATAAATTACTATATCTAGAAACTCCTTTTATCTAATCAGGATTATAATACTGACCTTGATTCCGTTTTCCTTAGACACAAGTTAACTGATATATTTATCTTTGATCTTGTTAACACTATAATATTGTCTCAAAATGTAAATTAATTATTAAAACGCCCACCATAATATTGTTTTTCATTGAGATTCGTACAATTACAGAGTCGACTCGATTATATGACGATGATATATAACTATTATATTTGACAGAATAGTATGATGGTTTAGTAATTTATTTAATTGGTTATTTTGGTTACCTTTTCATACTACGTAGGTAGTGTTTTTTCACCATACAATACAACACTCTCAAAAAAAAAAATATATTCTTTTTGTCAGCCCCCGCCAATTGCCATCACGCACTTTGTTCGGTAAAAATGACTACCCGATTAAAAAAAAAAAAAGAAAAAAAATGAAAATACACAGACGACAACCGCTTTTGGTCGAGACAAAAACTTCGGTAGAATGTTAAATAATAATATGATCAACAACAAATATTGTATAACATACGGTTCCTATAATAATAAAGAGTTGCCTTCAGTAAACATATGGGTATCTAGTTGTAAGAATATATGAGTGGATGTAAATATTTGATTTGTAAACTTTGTGATAAAGTTAAATAAAGTTTCGGTATACAATTTACTTGTAGGATAACCCCGTGTTCCGACGTGTCTGAAAACAATTATTTGAGTATTTCTGAAGGAAGTGTAATGATTTGGGGTAAATGTTTACTTACTGCACCCAAAAGATTATACCACGCGCATTAACCGATGGTTACCTTAACGATACCAGCTGCTATGTACAAGAGTATGATAAACATTTTTTTTTCATTGGTATACAGATTAACCACTTTGCGGTATCGACGAGGTTTGAAAATTTTACTAAAACACAATGGTATAGACTTTGCACAATACGACTGTATATATATATATATATTTTCTCTTCCGATTCGAATATAATATGTGTACCTATATTGTATTTACGCGAAAAATCAATTCACTCAAGGGGTACGTTATATACATATTATATTGTTATTATTATATTATATGTATATTCACCATATAGGCCATATAATACGTACCGTCGAAGTATTTTTTGTTCGCCTCGGTGGTTGTCAAGATTACGAGTATGTATGTATGCATGTATGCATGTAAATATGTATATATGCATGTAAGTATGCATGTATGTATGTATCGTTATAATTATTATTATTATTATTGTTATTATGTACCGCCTATCTTAACGTTTATATAGTATATACATAATTGTCGAGATTGGATTTCAATATAACAATAATAAAAACAAAGGGCGTGTCGCATTCGATCAGTTTACTAGTGCGTAATGCATATATGCATCATATATATATATATTATATTATTTTTATGTATAATATACCAAGATCGTGTGTACAGATTCTTGCTTTTGGATTCTGATCTGGACGAGAAACGCGCTTCGAAACAATAGGACTCGTGTAATATATTATACAGGCGCGTACACATTTTTTTAAAAAATTTAACTGAACTTTTGTGAGCAGTACCCACATATTACCTATATTTTGTATACAACTTAAATTAATTATCTAATCCAGCGATCGTTTAAATGTAATATAATAAATGCCAGTAATAGGTAATATTTTGCATGGCTGGGCAAGCTCACTAAATTTTTTTAGCTTTTAAAATTAAGTTGATATAAGCTAAGTTTAACGTTTAAAGTTACTTTTCCTTCTTTTAAATTGTAAAAGTTGCAATAGATAAAAGTAACTTAATTTAGCTAAAAACCGGTAACATTTTTTTAATTAAAGAAAAAACACAATAAATAAATTTGATAAAAGTATGTAAATATCTACACAAAAACAAAAAATATATTGTAAAAATAATACATTTAAGAGAAATTAACAGAAAAGGAGACTATCCAATGATAGACCATACTAACTGAAGTTATAATTAATTATTATGAATTTATAATTATACAAATATCGTTCAGGTAGTAATTACACAATATTATATTTGATTAAAATAAGGAGGCCATTGAATAATATACCATACTAATGGGAATCGTTAATTATTATAAACTTACGATGATTATAATATGAATATCGTTCAATTACATAATATTCTATTTGATTAAAGTAGATAATGTTTTTCTGACCACTGCAATATCTGTAAGTACAGAGTTATATTTTGTTTTATGAACGACCGTCGAGTTTCATAATTATTTATATAATGATGTGTATATTATACGTATGCATCGGTATCCTATTTACATTCAAAATAATTGATCTTATCGTTTTTTAAAAAAAAAGGTCAATAACTATTGAAAATAGATGTCATAATATTATCATAAGATTTATTTTCAACCAACATACAAACTGCACAAAATATGTTGTGCAGTCATAAGTACAAGTGATGAAATATTAAACTTAAAACAAGTTTTAAATGCACACGAGTTGGTTCACTCCGTGCGATGAATATATTATATTTATTATTTTGGGATGAAGAAGAAATTATCTTGAAAGGTATTTACATACGTATACCATTGTCGTATTAGACGCCTATCCGATACGTTAGGAACGTTGTGAGATGAGAGACATAGAGAGAGAGAGAGAGAGAGAGAGAGAGAGAGAGAGAGAGAGAGAGAAAGAGACCTGAAACTAATTGTTTCAAGTGCAAAAGAGTCTTTGCGTGGTATTTTAACCGTGAATGTTTAGCAGTTTCATTAACGATTAGTATTTTAATATAATATATATTATTGTATGTGCCGTTTCATTTCTCACATATAGTAAAAAGCAGCTTTTAATAATTTTCTTAGAACTGATTCAACAATTTAAATTAGACATTTTAACGGTAGGCACCTACCCTATAATTGAATCCTACGTGGCCACGCCGGTTTGATTATATATTATATTTTTAGATATTTATTTTTTCATACTCGTGTCAGTTTTGAATTTTTTCGAGAGACGGTTTAGAGGTGGTAAACCTAATCGAGTTTAAGTTTTATAGTACTACACATTTGGATTGTATATGCATTAGCCTTGCAAGTTGATCGATGTGCAAGAGTAAAGCATAAGTATTTCGCTGAATTTTCATTCAAAATTGGAGTACATTTACTGTTAAAAGAAACCAGCGGAGTATCTCTGAGTTGTAAAGTAAACGTCGTGTGAATTAAATTACTTTAAGGTTAAGGCTTCGACAACTAAGGTCATTAGCCTGTGGAATTATGGGGGAGGGTACTGTAGTATTTCTTAACACGCGTGTGTATATGTGGCAAAGTTTTTACTACTACAAAACCTGGATGGTCACCCATCCGGGATCTAGTAGTAGCGGGCGTTACTTACTCTCAGTCGCAGAACGCGACTGGTAGCAACCAACGCGCCAAGTCCCTTCAATAATATATTCACGGCGTACTTAATATTTGATGTAATAATAGAAATAATAATAATAATGATGATATTCAAACAGTATAATACATACAAAATATAGATTACAAGTTTTCCATTATACATATTATATTATACATTTTTTTTTTTTTTATAAATTTCAGTGATCTTTGATTACATATTTCTTTTTATTTTCTAAGTATCCGATTTGAGAGGGTACTTGCGGAGTAGGTACAACGTACGGCCTAATATTATATATATATAGATACTTTGCAGGATGACGTAAACGGTAAACACGACGGCGACAAATCGATCTATATTTCAAAATAGATACTTTGACATTGCACCGACAAAAACCCTCATATTTTCGACATCGTCGCCGTGATGGCGACACATAATATTTTGCGTCGCAACTTATGCCGTTGTCAGTTCACTATAATATAATATAATCATGTAAGCCAGCGAGACTGACAGGAAAATGTGTGAGTACAGTGTAGGCGGACACTTTACAAAACAATATAAATATAAAAACACGAACCCATAATTAATTAATAATATTGCATTCGTTTGCTGTTGCAGTTTCGCATTTTCGGCTGACGATGGACCGGTACGATCAGGACTTAACCCTGCACTCAGACTTCAGAAACGTTTTCCACCCCGGGGAGAGGATTGACAGCTCCGGGAAAGGGGGGAGGGGGTTGACAGCCCCAACAATCGGCCCACGCGCTTTCGTATATTATAGGACCTCTAAAGGACGCATATTTATGTATCGGTGGCGTAACCAGGATTGCCGCGAGGCGGCTACATATACAGTTCTCCCAGAAAATGTCAATAAAATTTCAAAACACAGCGGTCTCACAACAATATTACAACGACAAATACACTATTAAATGTATACAATATATGTTATTGAACGAAATTTAGATCTAATAAAAATATCAACTGAATTGAAAATAACATATTATTAAACCTATGGTTTTTTTTTTTATTATTTTAATTGTGAATTTTCAAACAACTGCAGAAATATTAACACTTCTCACCTAAAAAAATGTGCCAACACATATTTTTCCGTCTTTAAAATGTCGCCACCATAGGGGAGGGAGTCCGTTGCATCTATGTCGCGCACATTTCCTACATTTGCCACTACAGTGTGTGCATGTAAATCCGTTATCGGTGGTTCGTATCGGGGTCGGTGGCGTCGTCGTCATTTGAGGTTGTTTTGACTGATATTTCAAGTGCCGTCTAAGTATATATATATATAATACTGCAGCAGCAGCTTATATGACTGCAAACGACGTCGACGGATAATTATCGCGTATATGTTATGTATTTAGGTAGTATATATATATAATAAATGTATGTACAATATGCGCATGTATGTGCACACACGTATATAATATTGTAGTGTATTATTATTATGAATAGCTGCTATGCACGTATACGCGTGCGTGAAGGGTAAAAGTGAAAGATCGGTTTTCTAGATAGACTCGAATAATAGTGTATAGTAAGCCCCACCGCAGCTTATAATAATAATAATGTGCCTATACACATATTATAAAATACGCACGCGTATTACCGCGGTCGTGGTATAGTAGTTCACGCCATTAACACGATGACAATAATAATATTGTAATAGTCGCGTGTAATATGTTTATTGAAAAGACAAAAACAAATTTTTAGGTGCGATTTTTTTTTTTTTAAGTATATAGTAGCTGCGATAATACTCTCCTGGAAATAAAAAAATAAAATTATTTTTTATTCAAGCCTTTTATTTTGGTTATTACAACCAGTGAGCAAAATCATTACCTAATATAAAAAGCCACGGGTATTTTAAAAACCACAAAATTTGTTTTTGTTTCTGTTTCGTCCGTGTGGTGTTAAGAGATTCACGTTAAATGAAGCTAACGAAATTAAATGTATTCCTACAAATTTACAATAATTTAATAGGTATAGTTGAATCATAATAATATTATCGAAATACAGTGAACCACGTTATTGTTCGGTCATAATATTAATATTATATCAGAATAATATGTCACCCGTTATAGCGGCGGCGGTTGTGTGAATGTGCAGTTTATGTGACAGCAGCAGCGGGATGTTCACTTAAAAATATATAAACAACCACAAAACAAAACTTTGTAAGTCACGTTTTAAAACTCCCCGTCCTCCTCCTCCTCTTCGTGACAGTACTCCGGTGTAACCTGCTTCCCTCTAATAAACTTAAGTCACTCTCGTAATATTTTCATCAGATTCATTAGCATATTGGTTACCTCTGTGCAATGATTCTCTTTTCTCGTCATTCTGTGTTTGATTTTAAAGTTTATTTACGTTTTACGCTCGTACATTCGGTTCTTTATATTACCAATCGGCTCGACCAGTTATTTAATAAATTTTAATAGGCAAAATACGAGGACCACCACTCTTTCTAGTAAATATAATAACATTGATACGCCTTAAAATTTTAATTAAATTTCTATATCTAATTTAAAGTTTAAGGTTTAATATTAATAATTGTATCGCTTTCGTATTGACGATTAAACTAACATAGTTCACAAAGCTGTAAAAAACCGGCACTTTATCCGAAATATTATTATAATGACATTCCCCACCATTATACGTCATAAAGGTATGCAGTTTAACTTCGAAAAAAAATTCTGGGACTTGTGCTATAAAAATATTTTCGGGAGCCGGTTTCTGTGACTTTTTTTTCAGACGGTTTGGTGAAAGAATCTTGAATCACATCGCGTATATGTCATAAATTATTATGGTATTCAACTCGACGAGATGTCGAAACCCACGATTCCCACGCCGGTCGTTATAATATGTTAGCGCCATACGTGTTCCAAAGTCGATTTCGTAAAGAAAAACTATGTTTCCGTCCACGTATTGAGATCAGCCGAGGTCGATCGTGGTATACCTATTTATTATGCACGATTGAATAATTTTTAACGTTTTTGTTTTTTCAAATTTAATTAAAACTTTACAACTTATACATCAAGTAGATAGGTATAATATATGTAAGATAAAAAATATATGCGATAACAGTGTATTTTTATATTTGACCCGATGGGAGTAAGTAGGGAAACCGTTCATCAACTACAGCACCTCATTATTATACGCGTTTGTTTTTAGTAAGTTTTTTATGTATATTATATTATATTTTCATTCATGCATTAGAAATCGAGAGCGTCACGTGGCCATTTTTACTCGAGTCTTCTCGGTGGATTGTTGTAGGTACAGTGATGGCGGGATGACATGCGAGAGATTAAGGGATTTTTGTGAGAGCATTGAGTTTGGAATATGATTGAATATTATGTTAAATAATGTTTGATTGTGTAACCGTTGAATTAAGTATATGTATTTAATAATTATACCGCCGGGGTTGCTTTAAAATTTAGTTGAAATTTATTCGGATGAAATTTGAAACTGAAGTCGATTATAATTCACAAGTCATAACCTATATCTATGCTTATATTATAATATTATACATTGTCGAAATCGTCTATGAATACGTATTGATGACCACTTGAAAATTATTCATTCTTTGCAATACAATTTGCATATTTAGATTCGTGTTTTCCGTACATTACAACGGTCTATATACAACGTGTAACGTATTATTATAAATAAATAGACAAATAATTTATTATTATACTTAGTGTTTTGCCGTGACCTGTCCCTGCAATATTATAATATAATTAATAGTAATAGGTATTGATATACTTCATGCATTAGAAACTTTATAAAGAGTTGATTTAGGTAGTGTTGATATTATAAAAGCCGAATTACCAATTTATAGTAAGTATATATTTTTCAAATAGACATTTAGATGGTAAGTGGGTGGAGCAGTTCGAAATTAAAACTGAATGGTATTTCAAATATTCGAACCCAACCAATTACCAAAAATTGTTTGGTTCGCGAATCGAACTAAAAAATATATTTTAAATATTAAATATTGTCAATTGTTTATGTGAATGTGTTCAATTCAAAATACACACTTAACAAATTTTTGAATTTTAATTCAGTTAAAATCCTGAGATATTTTTATGTTGATATTAAATAAATAGACTAGGTAATAAAAGTATATAATAATATTCATACTAATTAGCAGGGTTCGGATTTTATAGCATTAAAAGTATTGAAATATCCACTATAATATGACCAAAATAACCTTAAAATATGTGCTATAATATGTCCTTAAAACATCAAAAATAGCAAAAAAAGTTAATAAAAATCTATTAAATTTATTATCTTTTACTGACAGTTAATTTTATGTTGATTTTAATTAACATCTATAATATAATCTTATGAACTAGTACATTTATAAAAAAACTAAAATGACGTTTTTCTGTTAACAATTTAAAAAAAACTTATGTGTACCTATATATAATACGTAAAATCTCGAATGAAGACATCGTTTGTAATGTGGACATTTTTCTCGTGGATTCACATAAATTAATACTATTTTTTATCCAATATAAATGAGATTTATGAAAATTACAAAATAAAGCATTATATTAAGTAAAAATAGCACCAAAACTTTAAAAATAGCATTAAAAATCTAAAATACTTCAAATATGCAAAAAATAGCAAAATTCAATTTCATATTTGGAGTCTCCAGTACATAAAACAAATGTATAGCTTACTCTGTTATTGTTATCTGCATCCCATACTGATTAGCAAATGCTATAAAATCCGAACCTTGCTAATCAGTTTATAATATAATATGGTCCGTATATAATATGCATCACTATTTTAATTACTATTTTATTAAATACTTTATTTATTATATATTTTTTTAATGGACAAGAAGTATATTATATTTTGAACTACGTAAAATATATTTTAAATTGAGAATTTCTTTAAAAAGTTCAGTTAAGGTTTGATAGAATTTAAATAGTTCAGTTCGTGTTGTAGGACATCATATGTTATATAGATAAATCTTCAAATTTGAGTGTATTCCATCGTCGGAGTTGCTTAGATTACACTATTATAATATATGCTTGTTTGTATTATAATAATTAATTATATCACATAATATTATTATAGTTTACATAGGTACAACTGGAATAAGCCAACGTGAAATAATTACGTAACGGACGAACGTGTGTTTTAGACGACTAATCTATAATAATAATAATAGATTATAAACTTTGTGATTGCGACCGCAGACAATATTATTATATATTCGATATTAGCTACCTATCAGCCGCAGCCCGAAACCTAGTTACACTCGGTATTTATATACCTTTATTATGTATAATATCTTAGTTCACGATGTCGCGGTTTATACCTAAAATAATAATTTTATGCGTTAAAAATAAAGTGAAAAATCAAACACTAATACATCGTTATTAGGATAGGATGTTGATGACACCTAAAAAACACACAAAGATGCTTTTAAAAAAAAAAAAAAATGCAAAATATTCTAAAAGTCCAAAAAATTAACTTAAAAAATGACCAAAAACTCTACTTTAATAAATGAAAAAATTTAATTTAAAAATAATAATTATAATTAGAAATATGGCTGTGATAATGAGTGTCAGAGTAAAATATGAATTATAAAATAATAGACAATATAGTAAACATTTCAATTTTAAGTAGAACACGAAAATGGTAAACCTGGTATCGGTACATGATAAATTTAATCACAACAAAGACCCCTAATAATAATAATAATAATAATAATAATAATAAAATAATTTTTTTGAATATTTAAATTTTCTTTAAAATGCCTCACATTGTACAAAAATTACGAAAAATGTCCTACAATATGAAAAAATGATGTAAAAATATAAAAAAAATGATGTTAAAAATAAAAAAAAAATGCATTTATAGTTAAAAATGGCTAAAAATACAAAAATAAAAATATGAAAGCCTGAATCAGAATAGCATAAAATGAATTTTTAGCTCAGATAGTATTTTAAAGGATCAAAGGAAAAATAATGCAAAAGTCGTCAACATCCTATCTCCAGTCATTATTGTTGTCATAATATCGAAACTAACCATCTGTCAACGGTGTTTTATTTTTATGCGTTTTCAATGTTTTCAAAAACGCGAAAATGTTACAAAACTTTCAATAATTATTCGTTTCATCTTATACATTTCACATATCCGATTTTTAAGGGGTTTGGTATAGGCAATCTTAATGAAATTTATAATGGGATTTCGACGACCGATAAGTTTTTGAGTAGCAAGATCACATTGGTGTGTTCGACTACAGTGTAGAGTTTAATAATTTCTCCTAACTCTGTATAAACAGGTCAAGATTTATAAAAAAATGGGCCCACAAAACATATAACTCATCAAAATTATACCTTCTAAAGTATTTTCAAATTATTTAATATAATATATAGTTGTTAAACTCTCTAACTATCAGCATGTCTTATCGTTTATACCCTAAAAAGCATAGCTCGCATGCAATTTTTGTCTATTGTAGATACTGACGACCATCGATGCGAAAGAAAAATCTTAAGTACTTGTATAAATTCATTATGAAATTTACAAGACCGTATAATTAATATTTTACAATTATTTAATTTTTATACGTTTTATTATTTTATGATCATTTTTGAAATAAAATTTAATAAGTAGCACTATCGATCTCGAGTTAACTTCATTACAAAATATGTTCTTTTAAATATGTTTTCCTTTTTTTTTATCGCATTAGATACTACTTATATATAGTATTATCGGTATAATAAACAAGAGATGAGCATTTTTTCTTTGAAGAACGGTCGTCATCGAATATACTAATTCAAAGTAACTTATAAGCGGTACACTTCATAGTTCATCCCATGTCAGTATAGGTACTTACCACTGCTGATTGTTGCGTGATGACAAGATTATAATGAAAAACTGTTTCTAGTGAAAAAGTACCACACACAGTCTAAAGTCGTAGTCGACAAACCAAATGTTTACGCTTTATAGAGGACAAAACATTTATATTTAGTTAAGTTTTTATATATATATTTTTGTTTGATATTAAATTTATACGAAAAAAGATATTTAAAAAACATAAAAATTATGGATTTAAAACCACCTTTTTTTTTTGTTGGTATTAATGGTATGTAAAAATAAAAACTTTACAACACTGTAAATAATACTGTCTTATATATGATGTATCGCGTACACGTTTCTCAACTTTGAATAATATAGCCCAAGTGGTTGTTTTTCGAAAAGGTTTTAACAAATTATTTAAGGGTGCGCGTATAGCGTCCTCTTGATATTATAAATAATATTATAACGAGTCAAAATTATTCGTCGTAACAGACTCTCGACATCCGAGCTTGATTACGGTACATTCGCTGCAGAGATAATGTTAACATAATAATATTTAGTATTACATATTATATTAATATGAGTTTTGGCATGTTAATGCGAACCTTGATCGGTACAGGTACCTAGCGTTGCGAGTATAAGCAACCGGAGACGAGAACCCCCGACGGTTAGGTATAGTAGTGGTATAAAATATTAACGTCTTTGGAATAACAATATAATATTAAACGCACGTGGTCGTGGTCAATATTTTAGTGGTAATCTATTGTTGTTGTTATTATTATTATAGGTGCAACCTTCCTAATATATTACATTATTAATGATATGATTAATAAAAAATTAATAAAATAATAAAATATGACGGGCACGCGTGGTTGGCTTAAATAATAATAATTCCGGTTAACCGGAGTTCAGTCTACCATAATTAGGATTTATTTTATTATTAATACTACATAGATAGAGGTAAACCGCGAGAAATGCTCAGGTAATTATCGACGAACGATGTTACAGAGATCTTAGAGATGAAACCGTTTGCGATTGAACGCGTGTCGAAACACACGAGATCACCGATCGGGTATTTATACGTAACTTAAAAAAGGTAATAATTGCACCTATATCGAGCTCGCACACGCACGCGCAGAACGTGTTTTAGTGTGTATTTACGTTTTTTAAGTACCTATAAAACTTTAAATTATAAATTACATAAAAATATAATTATGATATTGCAGCCGAACCGATCGACAGTGGTTTTACGCGGCGTTATTTTTTACGACCCCACTGCAGGTGGCGATCATCGAATCCGAAAACTACTCTTTAATAATAAATATCACTTCGATCGACATCGTAATAATAGTATATTTTAAATGTGTCATTGAATTTTCGATTTTAATATTATTATATATTGTGCTCGGCAATCCGATTTCGTATTCATGACGTCGAAATATTATAATATTCATGATTATAATATACCGGTAAAAAATATTAAAACATTTAAAACGATTTCTCAATACGTCGTGGATTATTTATGGTGATACTATTATACGTAATAATAATAATAATAATGATTAGAACCGTTTACGATTTTTTACGTCGATCGTGCGAGAATTCATAAGTTTTGATTATTTAATATAATAATATGCAAATATAATTTCCGTATTCTAAATAATATTGAGGATTCGTAGCTGATAAGCTTTAAACCCATGCATGCGATTGGAGGCAGTTTGTTTAGCACCCCCAGTTATGAAATAAGGACCCTGCTCGTAATTAATTAATCCGTTCTTATTTTATACAATGTACCTAATATAATATGCAAGGTTGGTCATTAACGGGCCAATAAGTTAAAAAGTTAAATTCGTTTCAACTTTTAGCTTAATAAGTTACTTTTGGGTTTCCGTTAACTTAACTATTAACTTCATTTAATTGCTTTTTGATTAATGCGATTTCAACGAATTAAATTTTCATTTTAACAACTTAATTTAATTTAATTTGTTTTTAATTTTACATTTCAATCTTGTTTTCTTGTCAAAATATTGAAGGTAATGTTTGGTGTGAAACGTTTTGTTAAGTTTCAGTAATCAATAGTATTATTATAATATTAACTTCGAAAATGAAATTAATAATTACCTATTAACAATCGGTTATTACGAAACTGTTGTTAAAAATAGACTAGTTTGGTCATTATTGAAGACTACCAAATGGCATTTGTAAAATTTGCCGTACCTTAGAATAAACTTATTAGTTATTGTTTAGGTATGTAACAATTGTTATTTTTTTTTTAGTAATGAAAAACTTCAATCAAATACTATATAGATAATTAGAAATAATATAAAAACACTATTTATACAGTAGTTTTTAGTTGGAAAAAATAAAGTAGGCTAATGTCATATATTATACAACAAAAAATTAACTTTTTTTTTTTACTTAATAAGAAGATTATAAAAATTGTGTATTGACTTTTTTAGCTAGGCCATGCGTCAGTATCAGTGTTCCAAATTATAAGAATTTGAGGCCAGGTTTTATTAGGTTATAATGTGATAATATACTATAAGAGAGCCTCAATTACCTCTCCTTAAACCATATCAAAAACAATATTGTTCTATGCGTGCTTAAGCTTCCCTTCAGAGACCGCGGCTTCAATTTTATTATACAGGTATTTAACATAGTTGTGTCTTATCCTATCTATTTATGGTTATAAATTTATTGCGTACTTTGGTGCAATTCCGGAAACGGTTTAGACATGTCGCGGCTTGCGAAACCGACCGCATTCCACAAATAATCGCATATTTCGTATAATCTTTTATTATTCAAACGTCCGCTTCTTAACTCATTAATGTCGCTCGAGGCCGATTGTCAAGAGAACTGCGGCACTTTTTCGCGGACGTTTCTAGAGTATTTTTACTGCAACCAGTGTCGTATATAAAGGGTGATTCAAAATGTATGTGGCAGCACATTATTGATTCGAAATAGCAAAAAGTGTATTTTAATATGAATACTATGAAAATTGGAATTTAAATTGTTTACTTGCTGGTAAGTGATAATAACCATCAATGCATAAGAGTTAAGTTTACATACGTCGATGGTGCGTTCATTTTTTAGAAATGGATTTCTATTCAGCGTTGTATTTACACTGTTTACAGGAGTTTCCAATACTGTTATATAGGTTGATTAAAAACGTTTCTGAGGAATCGATAAGGAAATTTTAAATTGTAAGGACTTTCTTTGATGACTTTCATCGTAATATTACATTAAATATAGATAAAACTGTCAGTATTTTCTAAAAAAAATAATAAATATTCATAAAATAAAATGGCGCGATTTCGTATTGATCATGTCATAATAATAATTCGGCTCCTTAAAAAAATTAAGTTATGCCTATATTAGCGCTATACTTGACTAGTGGTAAATTGGTTCACAGTGAAAATAATTCCTAGACTGACTGCAACTATATATTATAGGCACACGGTGTATTATAATAATTATTAAATTATTGATTAGGAAATCTTGTGTTTCGCTTTTTCTCGGATAACATACGATTTTATACCACGGTATGATGATACCCATTTCGATCGTTGCAGGTCGTATTATAATACACGACACGCGTGTTCAGTTTATAATTCGAGCCGTTCGTTCTCCGGAGCTTTATAAAACAATATTATTATTATTATGAACACAACATCTTTGACGGAGATTAGTTTTAATTAAAATACGGACGCATAAATATTTTTACGATTACTGGACGGTAGGACGAATATAATATGTATTATGTACCATCGCGAAGGCGGAGTCATTATAGCTGTTTTATTTTATATATATATAATAAATGGTACGAAACTCAAATGTTTTACGAGGAAAACATAATGTAACTCGATAGTCATTTAATAGGTACTCCACATAAATAATACAAGAAATAAATAAAGTCATAAACATTATGGTAATATACATATTATAATACACACAAGCGCATAATAGTTTTGCCGCTACTGTACCTATCCAATTATAATAGGTATAGTTTCGGCCGTTAGAACGTCGCGGTTACATCTCAGGATTACTCGTCCGGCGTGTGTGTGTGTGTGTGTGTGTACCTCTTTAGCATTATTATTATTATTGTGTATATATTACGTGTTTATGAGTATGTATAATGAGTATAAACGTGGTTAACACCGCGTTTGTGTATGATATACGTTTGTTTAGGCAAGAGGACGCGTTCCGTAATGTAAAATTATTTCTCGTTTGCGGCCACTGTCTTTCGGTCTTCGTGTTCGGATTTTACGCGTGAACTGCGAACACCGCCAACGCCTAAAAAGATTATCATTTTTCTTTTTTTTTTTTTTTTTT